>JAHZMW010001040.1:1823-16227 GCA_027743745.1 Alloscopus bannaensis | reverse complement strand
GTGGCACGCCGCCAGCACTTTCGCCCAATTCCCTTTCATATTATTTTGGGCGATTCGGGCATACATTAGCGGAGACGCGAGATTTCCCCTGGATCTGAAAATTATTGCGATGTTTGGCGTAATTGGAAATTTCATGACTGTGGTTGCCTACATCCAGTTGGTGTTACGGCGGACGGAAATAATGCAGCTTTGCAATCAAATCCTTAGTTGTGCTGGAAGTAACTATAACCTAGGTATACAGTTGGGAAATTTACGATAATTGCCGGACCACATTTCCCGGATTGGAAATGAAAAAATATCTGGCAGTTTTCGCACTTCCCTACTTAATTAAAGTTTAATTAACATTTCGTGTGACTAATTCAAAACAGTTTTTATGCACACTACAAATAAAATTTGATATTGTAGATCCTTTTCAGCAACTTTATGAGGACGTGTTGCACCGTCGTAGACAGTTCATTTCTCGTCACATCAACATTGGATTAATAATTCTTGTTGCTAATGCACCGGTACACTCCCTTCTCCCCGCGGGTGCACCCTGCTCACCCGTTCTCATCACATCACAATTCTTTGATTGCGAGGAATACGCGGTAAAAGCGTTGAGGTATAATGAACTCCTGCCTTTCATCCTTCCAGATTTCTATGGCATTGCAAAATTCCTGATGATCAACTGTTTTTATTGGGGATTTCTTCTGTTGGCTTTGGGTTGGGTGCAATTTCAATTGGAAAATCTCAAGTAACCTTAATTTTATTTAAACCTCATTAAAATATTTATGTGCGTTCTATGTGATGATTTTAAAATGCCAAAGTATGAGATATAAAATTGACTTTTTATCCGGTTTCTTTCGTTCAACATTTTTAATCCCGTTTCTCTAGTTCAACACTTTTAATCCGGTTTATGTCCTTCAATATGTATCCGTTTTTTGTTCAAGTTTTTTTATCAGATTGCTTTCGTTTAAGATATTATTTTCTCAAGATATTATTCGAGATATATTGTTTCTAATGGTCAACATTTTTCACCCGGTTTCTTTCACGCAACATTTTTCATCCGGCATGTTTCGTGCTTCCGTTTTGAAACATTGGCATTTTCAGTACAAAATAATTTCGTCTGATTTTTGCAGCTTCTCCTTAAAGTCAACGTCACCACCGAACTTCACTGGAACACTGATGAGCTACAAAAAGATTCAACTTTTCTCTCAATGCCTCAACTCCATTTTGGAGATTTATTTATCCTTCTTTTCACAAAGTTTCCTCCTCATTTTGTCCCTCCTCATCTTCGCCACCATCCGACTTCGACATTCCGACCCTCGAGCCAGCTCCAACTTTCCGCCCTGTGGCATCCGGTGCGGATATGAAATTTTTGCGCCGATTTATGTCGCCGGTAAAGTGGATCAGATTTGCAGAGAAGTGGCTGTACAAATGCGACTCAAAATATCAGCAAAACCGGACAAGGTCATTAGTAAACTATGGAAATCATGTAAAACCATCCGGTGCTCCAGAGGTCCGTTTGGCAAGCTGGAAAATTCCGTTATGATTCTCAGTTTAAATGATGTAATAGGAACAACTTTTGCTTTGCTCGTTACCTTCACAGGGACTGCGTAATTTATAAAAAAGCAAAATCAACAAATTATGGAGGTCGGTCGAACTAGGGATTTCAGATTGAATATATTCTTCAATTTGCTATTGCGCAAGAGTCATAAAGCTCACCCTTCTTATTTTTTAATTATAATATGTTTAGTGATTGGAAGGCTCGTCGAGTAAAATAAATATTATTTCTACTCAACCTACTCAAAAATTACTTCAGCAAAAGTTGTAGCCGTTTGTGGCTTGAAAAATACTTCGAACCAAATTCTTTCAGCGATTGCAATAAATGATTGGAATTTTTCCCTTTTCTTCGTGATGTCAATTCGTACATTAAGTTCGACCGTTCGAAGGTGTCAAATTTTTGGTGCCTTAATTTAGTGGAATCCGGCGGCATTACAATTTTAATATTTTAGGCTTTCCTTCGCTATATTAGGTTGATTGTGAAGTGGTGGAGACACATTTTGGAAACCAGGAGAACACTCGATCGAGTGGAAAAAATGAAAATGGCTAAAACTTTTCGGTTAGTACGCGGTTATGGAAAACTCTGCAATGATTGTGAGTTTTCTTCGAAACCTCTTTTGACTTGCTTGTCACATAAAAGATGAGTGTGTCCAGTGAATTATCGCTGCTTTAGTTTTGTAGTGGTGCCATTGAATTTTTCAGTAAATTTGTTTAAGACATTCATTTGATTATAATATCCTTTTGTTTTTATTATCGTTGGTTCAATCAAAAATTGATAAAAGTTTATATTACGTTGCTTGGGCTTAATCAATAACATGTACGGTTTTCATTTATGTAAAAAATGGTCTTCGGATATATAATGACACATTAATAATTTACAAGTGTATGATCTTTGATAGTAGAAAAGAATTTTAATAATTGAAAGTATTTTCCGACCAATTTCGTTATTGATTTATCCTATTCTTCTATGTAATAGGATATCGATGAGCTCAATCGTAAGTAAAACCATTTCCGATACAGTCTGGTCGGAGACATGAATATACAGAATCTGTGAATCTATTTTATCTGTATTACAGATAAAATATAATGAGCCCAACATTTTAAACCCAGAGTTTTCTACTGGGTTTAAAACGAAGAATTTGGGGTTCGCATATTGAAACTCTTTGTTACGTTCGGTGGAGTGATTTGTAAGTGATATGTAAGCGCGTTTGTCTTTCTCAGGTTATGCATTTTCATTATCTGAATTTTACGCAAAATTATTCAATACTGCTGTGTCGTTCTAAAACCATACTACCTACACAGGTTCTAAAGGTTTACGATATGCAGTCCCTACTCCATTGGATACAGCTACATGGATAACAGGTGCTTAAAATGGGGAACCGCTGTATGTAGTTAGTGAAAGGATATACAGTACGCCCAACAATAAGAAAGCGGCTGAATATTTCTCAAGCCCTGAAATTTGGCACACGAAAGCATTATGCACAGAAAGCAAAGCAATTATGCATTAAATTAAGTGCAATTAAATTAATGCATTAGCGCTAATTTATTATAATAATGAATTAAAAGTTGAATCTTTGAAAGAAGAAATCTTTTCAATAGAATTAGAGTCTTAAACCTCCACTGTTTGTTCTCATGTCTCACATTGATTATTTGGCAAACCGCCGTGGGACAAGTAGTGCCATAAAAACGGGGATAGGCCTCAAAGGTCGATTAAAAATTAATCTCGTTGTTCTCCGCTGCGTAGTTCGGAGAGGGACAACAAAAACTATAACATCGGCAGTTAACGATTCATGGGGTTTGTGAATTCATATGGGGCAAACTGCGACAAAACATTGAATCGTTTTTAATAAAAAATGGGGTGATGGAAATAGAAGACAAAAAATCCTTTAAAATTAAATTTGACTGGCGAGAGTACGATTGTAAAAATGTATACAGGGTGAAAATTAGGCATGTTACCTCACGTTCTGAGGCTTTATTGTAATGGGAGACCAGTCAACTCCTGGTTGAGAAACTGTACACCTAAATATATCAATTATCAAACCATATAATTTTCATAATATTCATCATTAAATAATTAAAAAGCACCAAATAACCAATGAATTGTAAAATTACACGAGCTGTCTCATAATTGTTGATCGCACCTTATCGACATCAATACGCTACTCTCTCAAGTGGAGAAAAACCACTTCTGCGTAGTAGTAGCATAGGACACGTTGCATTGCTGGGTGAACTGGAATCAGCCGCGGGGATTCCTTTCCTTTCTTGTGGCTGCTTTTTTTGTGATGATTTGCTTCTCAAACAAACTGTTCGCTCATCCGCCGCTTTATCGTTGTGTGTATATTTACTGTGTTTTTTACCGAGGCTTAAAAAACCACAAAAATATATTCCTTCCTAATCAATCCATGTTAATATACATGTTGCTCACTACTAGAAGCTAAACTTAAGTTTTAGTGTTGCTGACATTTTTTTAAAGAAATTGCTCAACTTTTATTGGATTCGTCGACAGTAAAGTAAGTGGTTAAGTTATTCTGAAATTGGTTATGAAGGTTATCGTAATGATTTGTTTTGTGTTTTTAGGGGAATAAAAATGGATCCAAAGAGGACTGAAATATTTGGGTCGACATCAAAAATGATGCCTTCACCGCCTCCAAGGAATTCAGAGAAGACGATATCCTTCATGGAACATCTCCAGGCGAAATATGGTGCAGGTATAAAAAATAGATGGTTATCCTATATTTTTGTTGATAATGCTCATTTAATTTTGGGAGTGTTTTTTTTCGAGATCGGTAAGAATTTGAAGGTCGCATTCCTCATTGTGACGTATTGCCCCAGACTGAAGATTTGAGACGCAGTCTGGATTCGGAGAATGTTTTTAGTATTCTTGAAGAAAATCAAGTTGGCATTGGAAATTTTTGTGGAAATTGATTTGTTAAATTATTATGATAAATTGTGTAGAACGTTTTTGATTTGTCCCCTCGCAGGTTATGTTGACGAGGATGAGGAATTCATCGTCTCGGAAGATGACTTTCCGATTTCGCCGTTCAACTTTGACACAATTGTGGACGACGTGTCGAAGGAAATTGAGAAAGACAAGACTGACTATTCGAGAGGTATTGTTTTCGAGTGGTAAATATTTTTAAAGCATTTTTAAAAATAATCGTGGCTAGCGTATAAGTCCTAAAGTTGGAATTCGTAGAGATCGCAGAGCTCGTGACGAAGCAGCAGGAGTTGGCAATTTCTCAGATGAATTTCAGTAAGTCACTAATTGAGATCCGCCAATTTTTGTAAATTGGGATTGAGGTAAAAAATTATAATTCATGTAGGAATTTCCAAAGAAGAACTCCTCGAAGGCTTTGGACCCAGATCCATTCCCACTTTCTCCACTAAACTTCAAAGAGGTTCTCCTCTCTCTTCTCCCAGAGCTACAGATAGGGGAAAAAGAAAGTTCACCACCTTCGGAAGAACCTGCCTCGAAAAAGTTCAAAGGTGAGAAAACAGCCTCAGTGTTCTCAATTCCAAACAAATGTAATCCAATATAGTTTATTGCTGTCTTCAGGCAACGGAAAGTCAACCACCTCCGACAATTCCGATGAACCCACTCCAACTACTTTTGGCAATAATAATGACCGTCCAGCAACGAAAAAGGTGGAGTCACCTCCGAAAAAGAAGATGCCACCACCTTCGACCTCAGAAAAGCGAACTACTCGTGTAAGCAGTCGTCCTCACCAAAAGTCATCGCCAATGCGCCTTGAAATGTTTATAGACTGGGAAGGCGCCACTCCAGTGAAGCAGTCAGAAGTGGAAAAGACAAACTCAGAAATTCAGGCCGAAAATGATAAGATATCAAATGAAATACTAGAAGCAAGCAAGATACCGGAAGCCACCGAAGAAAAGGCCAATGACACCAGTTTGGAGAAGATTCCAGAAATATTAGAAGATCCACCTGAAAACGAGGACATTGGAGGTGGTGATGTGGAAGAAATCGATAACACTGAACCTCCAGAAAAAGCACCAACTTCTCCAAACAACACAATAACGGAAACCACCTCCGATGATAGAAAAAAGCGCCGCTACTTCAAGTGTGCCACCTGCGCCACCCTCATTCCGTCCAACAGTGACCACGACTTCCGCCGCCACTTACTCACCAAACATAGTATCGAGGTGGTAGACCCGAAGGACTTTGAAAACTCCAAGGTTGAGGTGGCATTAGACCAGACATCCACAGAGGAGCTCGGTGTGCCACCGAAGGAAGTCACTGATCCCCGTTGCGGCCTCTGCTACACCACATTTGAAACTAGATACTCCCTTAAACTCCACCTGGACGAGATTCACCCCCAGGTGGGCGCCAAAATGTTGGTGGATCCGGACTTCAGGTGTGCCACCTGCCTTCAAACTTTTGAGGACGGACTCGCGTTGGGCAAACACTGCTCTTGCTGCGCCGAAAGGAGACCTAGCGACGCCACCTTGTTGCAACTGGCAAAGCGCCTGATTTCTTGCGATTTCTGTACAAAATCCCACGCCGGAATTGGGGACGCCCAGAGTTGTTTCGCGAACCACCAAATTTCTCGGTGCATTTTGTGTCTCGCTTTGTTCAAAGATGAGGCCTTATTCTTGCAGCACCTGCATGGTTATCATGACCTTCAGATGGAGCCAAAGGTGGCGTGGCGGTGCTTTATTTGTGTGGGGCGGGAGAGGGAGTCAGTGAACAATGCTTGTTACCACTTCGTCTCGGAACATTTGGCGCCGTTACTGATGCCAAAAGGAGGGCTGCCGAGGAGTCCATTGCAAATGCTGAGAGGGGATTATCGGGGACCTGCGATTCTTCGAAGAGCAGTCCGGCATGGGGTGCCGATTATAACGAATGTGAGGTCGATAGCGAACTTGGAGCCAAATATAATGCCAGCTGAAGCAAAAGAGGTTAGCGGACCGGTGGCGCCGACGGAGAACCATAATTTGGTGTCACAGGTGGTTAAGGCGTCGAGTCCAGTGCCTGCGGACACGCAGGAGCTGAAGTCTGTATCAGCGATAGTGAAGACGTCAACTTCAGTACGACCCGCGGCGGAGGTGCCGAATTTAGTGTCACCCGTGGCGCCGGTGGTAAAGATGCCAAATTCAGTGGCGCCGGTGGTAAAACCGTCAAGCTCAGTGTCACCCGTGGCGGAAATGCCGAAGAGAGTGCCAATTGTGGCTCCAATGGTGAAAATCATAACAGTCCCATCCGTGGCACCGGTGATTAAGCCAAGTTCAGAATCACCAGTGACAGAGGTACCGAAGTCATTGCCCCTCACGGCGCCGGTGGTGAAGACGTCAAGATCAGTACCACCCTTATTGAAGTTACCTCAAGCACCACCCATGGCTGATGTACCAAAATCGGTGCCACCTTTACAATTGGGTACCCCAATTGTAAAGGTATCAAATTCCATGCCACCCGTGGCAGTGAAGTCAACTCTACCAAAGCCACCTCAGACACAGTCCAAACCTCCAAAACCAACACCGCCCCCACCTCAGAAAGCCATCCCTAAAAATTCAGTAATCGTCACTCTAGGCACCCCTCGTGGCCCTCAACTCTGCCGAAAGTCCGTCAACGCCGCCTCCAACGCAACGTCCGGCACCGTCGAAGCCACAAAGCGCCTAAGCGAAGCGATCCAACAAGCTCACATCCCACCTGAAAGGACTTCTTCAGTGGTTTCCATAGTTGTTGAAGGTAAAACGGTCCTCGTGCCTGTACAAGTTACCACCAAAGTCTCCTCCCGACCTTTGGGCCCCGCAAGCCGCAAACCAGCTTCCTTAACCTCTTTCAAAAAACCGGCGGCGCCGTCCGGACTTATTTCGCGGATTGCCCTGACAAAGTCGCATGGAGGCGAAACAACTTCGGAAAGTCTGTCTTCGCCAAATGGATGTGGTCCAGAAATGATTAAAATCGGAGGAAAAATATATGACTACCAATTGTTCAACAGATCTCAACGGCAATCCCGAGGTAGCTTGGGACCGCGGCCACAAGACGATCCTGGTTGCTGACATTTTGGGCGTCAATTTGTTTCCACTGTTATTGAATATTTTATTGTGTCAACTCCAATATATCACTTTGCTCAATTCGCTCATAAAATGCAATGCAATTAGCAGCCTCACTAAAATGCCTTAGTATGTAAATTACTGGAGCTTGGATGACAACGAGTAATAAAACTGAATATTTAAATACACAAATTATTCCGGCTTATATTTTAAAAAATATTCGTCACAATATCATTTTCGTCATTTTTTGTACTGTACGTTTTTTGGAGGAAGTTGTTTTATGGGTGTTTCTTTAAATATTGAAATTGCCGCCAATATATTTTTTCTCAAAATACAGCACGTTTCCTTATATAACTCACATTTTTAACTAAGGAGGCAATCGGGATTTTTTAAATGCATTTTTTAAATGATATGAAATGCCTTTTTTGCTGTAAAAGAGAATGTTGTTGTGTATATATGCACCCAAGTGCTTCCAAGCCATTTACTAAACTTCCAAAATTTTTTGGACATTTCATACTCAAAAGCATTTCATTTATTGCACCCTGCTAAATATAATTGATGTTTTTCATTTTGTTATTGACTCGCCATATCTATACTGAGGTATTAAATTGATTGTCGGACAGGACACTGGAGTGCTTCTAACTTTTAATCGATGTCACACCCAAAGCCAAGTCAATTTGCGTAGTATTTGCATGAAATAAAGGATTTCTAAAAGTGGATCTTTTTTCGGTATACTACTAAAGCTGATCGGAAAGCTTGCTATAAACTGGATGAAAAATACTATTGTATCGATTCGGAAGAAACATGAATCCATGCCTAATTGATAACAAAGCACTGTTCAAAATGCTCCAAGTTGATAAGCCTGAAACGATGTTGAAGCCCAGCACCTCAATTTTCGTCAAAGTTCGAATTCTCACTACATATCTGAAGGTGCTTTACCACACCTGCGTCATCCCTTTTGAGGTGGAATACTCAAACAACTCTTGGAGACTGAAACCTTGTTCCGGAAAGCGAAAGGTGGTAAATTTTTATTCCAAACTTGAAAATTTCTATATTAAGGTTTTTTCATTTCAGATCATTTGCTTCTGCTGGATTTGGGCTGGAATGGTCCTCTTCCAATTTTCCGAACTCCTTTTCGACATTCTTAGCTTCAACACCAAAGGAAAATTCGAGCCTAGAGGCTACTTCGTTCTCCTCAGTCGTTTTTTATATATTGGCCTCCTCTTAACATTTTGGCAGTCTATGATACGACGTCCTAATCAAATTTCACAACTTTTGAATTTATTATCTCACAACTCATTCCAAATTTCAAAAACCTCAAATAGCTTCAGCTCTTGGTACATGTGCTATTTATACTTCGTCATGTCGTTCCAAGGGATCAACGCTTTTTTGGGCCTTGAAGACCTTTGCAGACTTCCAAATTACAGCTTTTATGCCCACTTCAAACTTTTTGTCGTCGATGGCTGGCGCCGACTCACTTTTCAGGAAGAGGATCCATCAATGTTCGAAAATGGCTTCACGTTTGTGGATTACGCCATCGGATCCAAATTACAGTTTTTATGCCCACTTCAAACTTTTTGTCGTCGATGGCTGGCGCCGACTCACTTTTCAGGAAGAGGATCCATCAATGTTCGAAAATGGCTTCACGTTTGTGGATTACGCCATCGGAGGGATCATGGTCATTTTGGGGGTTGCCTTCCAATTGGTTTGGTTCGCTGTTGATATCTTTATTCAGGGCCCTCTGCCCCTGACTTTTTGGGTGGCTGCTAAAAATTTTAAGAAAAGTGTTAAAATGGAGAAAAATTGTTTGCTGGAGAAGTATCAGGAGATACTCCGAATTTCGGAGGTGGTCAACTCATTATGGTCGAAAATGATGTTTGTGTTTGTGGTGGATATGTCGGTCTACTTCGCATTTTGGTTGAGGGTCGTCTTCGAGGGTGGAAATCCATCGAGTATCTTTCACCTGTGTGCCGCCGCGTTTCACACCACGGTGGCGGTTGTATTGGCGGCGGAGGTGGCAAGGGAGGTAGAAAATTATAAAAAAAATGAATTTGATTTATTTTAAAAATAGTATGAATTCGAGTGACATTTTCTGGAAAAGATGGCAGAATTCAGAGTTGGAATTTTGAGGACTAAAATTGCGGAAGGACAACTCAAACAACTTCGCAGAGCTGTGAAGGTGGATTCGGTGGGTTTTGGGACAAGCGGAGTGTTCAAGGTGACTTATGGATTTCTCGCCCAAGTTGCGACGGTGGTGATCACGTTTTTTATCATTAGTTTTGACGTTACTACGAAACAACGAAGCACGCAGTAAACAAAAACTATTTATGAGTTTATCAAAAAAATTTTTTAAAGAAATGTCTTTTATTTTGACTTATTTTACTTGTAAAAACTTTCTTTTTGAAAAAAATTGACTTATATAAGAGTCATGACGGCTTAACGAAACATTAGCATATAAATAAAAAATTATTTTGATTGCCGAATGCATCGCCTGATTTTGAAGGATTTAGAGTCCACTCGTAACCACAAAAGAGGAACTCGGAGGGCAATCTCCTTTATTTAAAATTGCAGGATTTACCATCAATTTACTATAACCATCCGTTCGTGCCTTGCGACCCATGAAATCCAATTTTACAAATGGCAAAACCACAAAAAATATATAATGCATATGAATACTTTCAGAGCGTCTTAAAATTGAGGCTATTCACGCCACTATTGAGACACGTGAGCTTTTAAAATAACTTTTGTAAAATGGGTATACCAATAATATTCTAAATTGCAGTCACGTCAGACCCTTGTTCAATTTTTTGGTTAGACAAACTGCGAGTCGACACCATGACCACGGTCATCTCAGACTTTCTTTGACAGCTTGGGTTTTAAGGTGCAACAAAATGCTGTCGTTGGTTTTATTACTTATATTTTTAGTCTCCGCGATTTTTACATGGTATTCAAAATGGAGCAGAGATTGGCAATTGAGGATCGGAGGGCTGAAGGAACTTCCTGGTAAAAAAAACTTAAAATAAAATTAAAACAGGTAAGTTTGCATGGATAAAATTTATTTATATTTCCAGGGCCGCAGGGATTGCCACTTCTTGGATCCTTGATGGGAACTAAAAACATTCACCTAAAATTTAATAGACTGACTGAGGAGTTTGGGGAGATTTTCAAATTTCGGTTGGGCTCCATTTAGTAAGAAAGTTTTCCTAAAAATTGATATTTTTATGGGTTTGTTAAAAAATTGTGATTGCCGCCAAGAAAATTATCGAGGTGTCAAATTTTCATCATCTCCAGTGCAGTGGTAATTTCTTCTCCAAAACTGGCGAAAGAATTGCTCTCCAACGACAACTACTCAGGCCGGCCAAATTTCCCTGGAGTCACCATTTATGAGGGTGAGCAACTCGGGATTTTTAATTCGGAGGGCTCCACCTGGGAAACTCACAGGCGCTTTTTGCTTCGCCAACTGAGGGACTTTGGATTTGGAAAAGGAGCGATGCAAACCCTCATCATGGAGGAAGTGAAAGAAGTCATTGCTACCTTCAAGGGGATGGCGGGCCTGCCCATCTCTGATTTAAAGAAAACTTTGTCTGTTGCTGTAGTGAACTCTTTGTGGATCGCTGTGGGCCAGGAGAGATTTCATCATGATGACACGAAACTCGCAAAACTGGTGGAAAACACGTACAAATTGACCACCATCCTTTTTAAACAGGGCTGCCCAGCTCTGCTTGCTCCATGGTTGAGGCACGTAGCGCCAGAGTGGAGTGGTTTTAATGAGTTTAGAAGTCTCTTGGAGGAGAACCGGAAGTGGTTCGAGGCGGTAGTGAAGGAACACAATGAAAGTTTCCGGGAAGATAACATTCGGTTAGTTAAAATTATTCAATTATAAAATATAAAGTTTTAAAAATTCATATGAATTAATTATTATTTTGAAATTAATTAATTTTGGTAGAGACTTCATTGATGCGTTTCTGTTGGAAGCAAGAAAGAATGCAAATGACCCACAATCTCAATTTTATGGAGATCGCGCTGAACGCCAGTTGGTGGCCACATTGGCAGATTTGCTCTTCGCTGGAAGCGACACAACGTCGTACACTCTTTCCTGGGCTTTTTTGTACCTTTGCAAGTATCCCGAAGTTCAGGCCAAGTTTCAAACCGAAATTGAGGAAGTCACTGATGGAAATTCGAGAGCCGTTTATGTCGCAGACCGACGAAGGTTAGTAGCACACAACAGAATATAAATACGGGGGTCTAAAATCTTTTCTTTTTCCCCGAAAATTCCGGTTCACCGGTACCGCGGTAGAAAAGATTTTGCAGTCCCGATAAAAATTAATTAAAATGTTGCAAATTTTCAGGCAATACTCAAAAAACAATTCTGTGACTATTTCTAAAAATAATATTTATTTTTTTAGAATGCCGTACACTCTCGCTTTAATTGACGAAGTTTTCCGCCTCTCCTCCATCGTCCCCAACGGAGTCACCCACCGCGCCCTCGAAGACGCCAATTTCCACGGCTACTTCATCCCCAAAAATGCCTTCATCGTCACCAACCTACACTACATCCACCACTCCCCAAACGTGTGGTCACGATCCCGACATCTTTCGACCGGAAAGATTCCTCTCCCCTGATCACAAAACTTTTATCAAATCCGACAATCTCTTCCCGTTCCAAATGGGGCGCCGGCAATGCGTCGGCGAAACCCCGGCTCGAGACACGGTTTTCCTGTTCCTCACAAACATTTTCCAAAATTTTACCATAACCTTTGACCCTAACAGGGAAGAACCTAGTTTAGCACCCGAATCAAACTTTATGTTGCGCCCTTCACCCTTTTCGGTGGTGATGACGAGTCGGCGCGTGGAGGAAGCATTTACATGAAAACATTACATTATTACCACCAAAAAATTGAGAGTTTATCCAATCTATTTATTATTAAATTCCCGTTTGAAAAATCTTCATAAATATATAGAAATAAACAAGTTGACTCCGTCTGGCGCCAGAAATAATCCAAAGTCAGGTTGAACAATTTATTCCTCGATTGATAACTCACCATGCGATCCCGTTTTTACAATAGTTTATCATAACTGTCCAATTCGCCCGTTCAAATATAGTTTGCATTAAAAATTCATAAACTATAAATCAAACGGTTCTAGTCTTCCTCATGAAAAGAAGCTATGTCATCAGCGATGCATATTGTGAAAATTTTGAGAAACATTCTCACGTTTTTTCCTGTAGCATAAAAACATTGAGAAATGACGTGGCTAGTAACTGTAGTACTTGTTCACGTATAAAGTCGAAAATTACTCACTTTGCATATATTACAATTTAGCTTAAGCGACCTGAGGCAAAACAAGTATTTTCATGCTTGAGCTATTTGTACTCACAGAATGTGCTTCAAATTTTTTTCTTTCAATATTTTACATGTTATACGTTAACTTTTCGACTCCTTTCGTATAGTTAAAGCTGCCAGCACCCAAAAAATTCCGGTCCATGTCACAATGCTCACTAATCCTGGCCAGAGGAGTGCATGAGACATTTCAACAAATCCGCGAGACATCACGGTTCTTAGAGAAGTGACTATTAAACTAGTTGGCAACAAATCCCCTATAATTTTTACATAATAAGGGAGACTCTCTGTGGGCCAAAGCATGCCGCAGTAAATGAGGAAAGTGGGGAATAGGCAAATTGCGACCACGAGGGTTTCCACTTCGTCTTTGCAAAGTATTCCAAAAATTAGACCTAGGACTGTTCCACTAAACCCGACAAAAAGGAGGATGCCCACGTACAGCCATCCTGAGCCGAGGATAAGCATTCCTAAGGAGCTCATTGTGAGAGTCCAAAGGGCAATTTGGAGTAGAACAACTAATCCTTGGGAGACCAAGTGGGAGATGATGATTTCCGCGTTTCCGAGCCCGGCGACTGAGGCTCGACTGAGCATTCCGAGTTTGCGGTCTAAAAATGGCAGTAAATATAATTATGTTATATAACACAATTTTAACTACAATCTTAAACTTATTTTGTAGTCAAAATACCACTAATGATGAGAATAGAAGTGAGACAGTAAACCAAGGCAAACGTATTTCTAAAATTTTTTCAAAAAGTTAGAACACTGTTAGAAAAGGACAAAAAACAAACTTAGGGTTCGACATTTGTCATGCCATTTATAAAATTGGCGAATGTCAACACTACAAAATATTTGACATGACGTGTTGCTTAAAATGTCATGACAACTTGACATGTCAATTTGTCATGACAAGGTGCCGAACCCTACTTCAGAGCAATAGCAGTATTCATCTCACATGACAATTAAGGCTGGCACTAAGTAGTCCGTGATGCTGTCCGAATTGGTTCCATAAATTGGTTCTCTAAACTGGCGACAATTTCTGAAGATTAATTAAAATTTTTGACATCTTCGAAAAAGATCATGGCTAAACTTACAGACAGCGGAAGTTCACCTTCCTTTCCACCGACGCCACAAGATTCGGCTAGCGTTTTGATATACTCTTCGTACGACTTGTAGAGTTGTTGCGTCATCAGAATGGCGCTAACAGACTCTAAAAAAAGTAAGTCAATTTTTACCTCAAATCGTCACATTTTCTTTAGAAAATGTTAATATTTGTAGCATTACGAGACATGTCCAAGTGCACCGAAATTCGGGAACCTTCAATCGACTCATTCGTTGCAAACTGCCGAGCCAACAATCGATCCCCAAAATTCCTAGAGTAGTTCGTCGGAATTGTCAAGTAGCCCCATGCCTTTCCACTTTGTACTGCTAATGCCGCTTGTTCCTCTGAAGGGAATGTTATAAGTGACAAAAGATCCGATTTTCGGAGTTCTCCGAGAAATGAGCAGCTCAAA
>JAHZMW010001039.1:0-17441 GCA_027743745.1 Alloscopus bannaensis | reverse complement strand
GAGTAAAGGGTGCTTTGGCCGTAGTAGCTTCGAGGCGTGAACTCGTCGCATGGAAATAGCCTAGTATCACTGTCCACCTTCGATTTGAGCACAGATTTCGCCGACGATGAAGGGCCTTGGTCGAGCTGTCGGCTTTCGTTGAGTTGCTCGCTCAGGCCCGCGGCGTCATTGAGATTGGAGTCAAAGTCCACGTCACCAACGGCTTTGGCGTTTGGATCCCCACTAGCTTTGGGGTTGGAGGCTCCAGCCCGCAAAAGTGCGGCGGAGACATCGTCCGCCACAACGGGGTCGGCTGCGATGGAGCCAATGTTTTCTAAAATAGGGTTGCTACTTTCACCCCCCACCCCTACATCGTTGGTGGCTCTACTGAACTCGAATTTGGATTGCTCCTTCACTTCCGGAGCGTCTGACTCCGCGGGTGAGGCAGGGAGTGGCAAGTTACTCGCGCGGAGGGCATTTGGAAGGGGAAGATCTGCGGGAGGGCTGATAGGATTGGTGGTCACGTAGTTGGATGACCCTGGCGGGGGTGAGGAGGTGGAGGTGGAGTACAAGGCTAAGTAAACGAGAACAAAGAGATTGCCCGCGACGCTGATGCGAAAGACCCAGTTTCTCGAGAGCGCCATCATAATTCGTTTGCGATCAAATGGAGATTCAGAGGAAGCTTGGAGCTTGGCCTTTGTTCTGCAATTTTAAAAAATCATGAGAATCTTGACGCATCAGACTATAAATACGTTTTTAGCTAAATTTTTTCCTAAAAATAATTTCATTCAATATTTGCACGGGATGATTTCTATTTTTAGGATATATGCGTACTTGCTCGCTACGTACGAAGGCATACTAAATTTGTAATTTGACTTTGACTGGCACAAATGAGACCTACTGTTTCGAGGAGCTACTTCATATACAAATTAATAATGCATAACGTGTTGTATATGAGACAACTGGACACTTGTGGGGGTAGAGACGTCCAATGTGGTACGGCAGGTAAAGGTGATTTCCGGTTTAATTGGAAATAATGCCGTGTTTGTAGGTTATGTGTATAGTCAACAGTAGCTTCTCCGAAACAGAATTTGGTCATGGTTTTGCCATGATGTGCCGTTATATAAATGTTGTTCACATTTTTAGCTACTTAGCATGATTCTAGAATTCTCGAAAACTTACCAATCTCATACACCATGCAGGCTGCAATCTACATTACGATTGTGTCATTTCATCCTCTCAGGACGGCAGCCGTGTCGAACCAAGCGTATTATGGATATAGTATTAAATCTGCTAAAAGTATTAAATTAACGGTGCACTCGAACCGTCCTTCTGAACTTAACTTTCACAGTGGGCTTATTGAAGTATGCGAAAGATCCACAATTTTTGCTAAACTGAAGCAGCACGCTGAGGGTGCATACACTCATAATTCACAGAGTGACACATTGACACTGTCCCTATGTATTCTCTCAGCTTCCCACAACGGTCCGACGGAATGCAGAAGACTTTGTAAGGCACAGCAAAAAAGACACTCCACAATCCGAAATCATCAAGCTTCTTGCACACACTCGTCTTCTTCTGGAAGTTTGTCACATAAAATCCGCTTATAGATCTGCACCAGTCTTCAATGTCACCGTTTACGTATTTATGATGTTTGCGAATAGTTGAGAAGCTTCGTCGTAACAATTTGTGACACACTTTTGTGAAAAGTGTCAGAATGTCCATACAAAATGAGACTCACAGGTAGAGCATTAAAGCATCTCGGAAAATGTTATGTGTTTGCTGGAAACTCTGTTTGCACTGGACACACTCGTTTTTGACATTTGCATGACAAGGTTATCTCGGAGAACCCCTCAAAAAATTTACTCTAGGGAGTCTCTTGCAGTTATTACATTACACTAAATATCTCGCTAAAAACGACAAGATTCCAGAGAAGAATCTGTATACATATAACGATTTCCTTTCGAATGCAAATGTCCGCTTTACAATTTAGCCTCGAACGTGTACGACTACGTTGAGGAGTCACAATGAGGACGTGATTGAATTGCGAGATAATTCGACGAATCCGTTTTGTTGGGCGTCTTGGTCATTTCCTTCATTTCTCTGACATTGCTCCTGGCGATATATCCTAAAGAATGGCAGGCTTCTCATCATCACACGTATTTACGCTTCTATCTGCACTTGAAAATTGCATACAACAATGATTCAACAAAACCGGGATGCCTCTGTTGAACATCTAATCTGATATCTGACAATCCCGTCTACGTGTTGTTACATAGAAAAAAAATTCAATCTTTCTTGAGATACAGCTTTAGCTCAATTTGAACAAGCGTTTGCCGAAAATCAACAGTTTCACCCTATGCAAATATAAAGAAATTCATATAAAAAGATGTTCAGAATTTTTTCGGCAGTGTCCTCGTATAAAACAGGACTTTTCAAGATGTTTTCATGATGTAGTTCTGCATACTTCTTGAATGCACTGAACTGTGTTGCATGCACATCGGATTAACACTGTTTCACGTTCAGATCCTGCCAAAAACGTATGCATTCAGCTTATAACTCCACCCTTCACCACTCTTCACTACGGTTTACCCATTGTTAAGAAGCTGAGTTTTGCACAAAAGTTTTACCTTTCTTGAAACTCACTTTATAATGCCACATAGCTGACGGAGTATAGCGAAGAAAAACTAGTATTTATTCTATATCTTTCTTTAGAGAGAATTTTTTTTTGTCTTCTTCAAAATATGAGCTTCTTGTTCTTCGGGTAATCAACCGTGGTTGCACATATCTTGACTTGTTTTTTTCTTGGACGAAGAGCTGATGGGTTGTAAAATATCTTTTACGCAGAATGATCCGTGAAGAATGTATAACGCTTTGGTTATTGATGACTACCCGTCCTCTTCTCGCGGAATCCCTTCTCCGCACAATTCCGAGGGATGATGACCATCATCATCGCGTCGATCTTTGGCCAAAGGGTTGTTTCTGTAAAAGAAGAAACAGCGTTGAGTAAAATGCCTCATGGCTTCAGCATGTGTGTGCAGATTGCAAAAAGATCACACAAACAAAGCTTCGCTCAAATCACCTTGTCCAAATAAAAAATGAGTGAGTTCGCTTTTCTACAGAGTACATAGTAAATGATGACCATAATAATAATGGGTACATTGAAGGAAGCTATGCAAAGAGGAGGAGCGCCAGAGATCAGACGAAATGGACAAAAAAATCGGGATCCCATATAACATCCCTTTTGGATACATTATAACATAAAAATGCGCATATATGCATTTTATACACATATATTCGTAACTGATCATTTAACACGATTCAATTCTATATATCTGCTGTTGTTTAGTATGTAACATCGCTATATAATGCAAGTACATATGCTTTTATATATCCAAACGAACGGAAGAGGAAGGACATTCCAAGAAGGATCGTATTTTGCCTTCATTATTTCTATCTCTTCGCTTCTACTAGACTGCTCTCCACATAATCATTATTTTTACATCCTACCAAGCTCCTGCTTAACAACACAGCCTCAAAAAATGGTGTGGAATACAGAAAACAAAGGAGACGATTCTTTACTTGAATCAAAGTTGTCCGGTCTCACATTACACAACTTCATCGTATACTGTGCTTCTGTAGAATGAAAATGAGATAAAGTGGACAACGTAACTTGTTGAGCATACTAAAGAAAAGGTCTACTTCGCTAATCTCTGGTCGATATTGTAATTGTGATGCTCGCCTATAGTGCGGATGTTTGATCTCTTTGTGGAATACTTTGAGTCGCCGTAATCGTAATTAACTCTTAACGTTCTTATTGTTATCTTTGCTTCTGGCATTTGGCTCCGTCTGAATAAACATTGGGAAAGAAACAATCGATAATACGGTATGATATAAGTACGTTTTTTGGTAGTGTTCTAGATTTTTGGGAGTTTGTCAGCGTCATTTGCAGCGATCAACAACGATTTTCAACGCAATAATCATTAAATAAAAATTTAATGATATGCGTTCACAAAATCTTTTAATAAAATTATATCGAGTCACATACCAAAATGTACCTTTAGCTTGACATAAAGTTTCGTCACTGTATGAATCAATTTATGATGCAAATGAGTGAGTGCATATAATGTCTGTTGCGAATTGGTAAAAAAATTGTCTGAAGAATATTTTTTACACAAATGCCTTTTTTCGTGAATACAGTAAATAAATGATGCGTATAAAAATGCTTGTGAAGCTTCTCCAGCTCATGATTTTCGAAGGTAACGTCACCATTTGAACAAAAAAGTGATTACATAGCATCTTCTTGATGGGGATGATGTGCCTGATGCGATCATTGTGATCAGAGGGTTGACTCAGCACGGGGAAAAAAGTCGTGACAAATGTACGCAAATAGATTTTTGTCATGTGTAAAAATTATCGTCATTTAAGATTTTAGCTATTACTGCGATTCTCGTGAAGCCCTTCAAGATTTTAATATAATGAAATTTCGTCGTTTTTAAACTGTGCAACTATTAAATTCAAAATCTGAGTAACAAATCGGATCGGTAAATGTGCTGCTGAGTCTAAAATCAAGGGGTAAATTCTGGTAAAAAAAGAACCGTTCAAGAAAACCATTCACTCATAAAATTATAAACGTTTTCTTACTGGATTTCCCGATGAATGAATTGCATACGTACACGACCTCCAATTCTTGTTAATTTGATTTGTACACTTTTACAAAAAAAGATCTTGAATACTTCTCACTTGTCACACACAAACTCACACTTTGGCTTTGTACAAAATTATATCGCAGAGTGCGAAACTCATTAAAGATGCACAAAATATCAGTGTTCCTTCATTGTCTGCGAGTTAACACCCTTTGCTCACATAAAGCACCTGGATCCTCTCTTCACCATGTTTTTGTGGTAATAATCTTTAGTCTAAAAATATTCCATGGACCTCCTTTAACTTTGGAGAGCGTCTAAGACGATGACCACTGTATTAGCCAACATCTTTTCCAATTTGAATACAGATTTACTTGTCTACATTCTTATGATATCCTTCACCCCATACCAAATCCATATGATGAATCTCACACTTATGTTTACTCACAACTTCTTGCGTTTTTTTAACAATTTCTTTACTTTCAGTCTGCACTCTTAGTACTTAAAGAGATTCACGACAAGGCTCTACTATTGTTGCGATTTTCTTTTCAACAATCATCCATCTCGTCTATGCATTCTTGACTCTCACGACTCATTCATTGTTGGCTATATAAGAATCCTCTTTTATCTTGCTAGTGCTTTTTATACTCACTTTCATCATGTATTTCTCATAAGATGTTTTTTAACATCTTGAGGCTATACTATATCTGCATCTCTTTTATCTTGCTAGTGCTTTTTATACTCACTTTCATCATGTATTTCTCATAAGATGTTTTTTAACATCTTGAGGCTACTATATCTGCATGTAAAAAAGGAACAAAGTGAATGTGTGAGAGATGCTCAAAATGAAATCCTGACGTAATGTGGTGCAACAGTGTGTGTAGTCGTATCAGTTCGTGGTTGTAAAGATGAAGCTCTGTGTGTTCAGCTGTGTCTTGAGAGACTCTCATTTTCAAAAAGGGTACTGTTTTTTACCAGAGAGATTGTGAAGCAACAGGTACCTTATAGAGCCTTATGCTTATAAATGTACATATGTATACGTATTATGAGCATTTTTTGTCTTGNTTTTTGTCTTGTAAAAATATTTGAAGCTTATGTCTGTGTTTGATGCACACAAAAAACGTGATTGCTTGCTGTAATGCGTGATTTATGAATAGTAAATGGAGAGGGAGAGAGATGTTTGTAGCAGTTAGATTTTTAAAAGAAGAGTCAAATTAGAAAAGTACTACTCGTTTATTCATTAGAATGCGTAATGTGAACTAATGATATTTTCCTTGGAAAAATTAACCCTCTATTTTGTTTGGAGGTGAAAAATAAGAAACTGTTCTATTTCATCGTAATACTACATCATTCACTTATGCATACATGTGTGAAGTATCCTTCTTCAGAAAGGTGTTGAAAAAATTGTGCTTTTAGAGCCACTTTGTTGTGCATTATGCAAATATGGAAGGCAATGTGATGTATGCGTCGTTACGTTTGCGTGTGCATGCAAAGTTGTGAGTATTGTTAGCGATAAGACTCAAGCATGACTGTAAAGAATGTCACTCCTTTGTCCGCAATCGGCAATCTGATCTGATCTGATGCAATTTTAGTAAACTTATGAAAAGGAAGACGCAACAAAGGGAACGAGGCTTAATTAGGAGAAAGGGAAGTCAGACACTATCTTAGCAGACAAGCGAGTTAGGACTTTTGGAAAAGTATACTTTCAGTTTACAACTAATCATTATTGCTTCAAGTATCCTACTTTAAGTCACAAAGGAAAGCTTATGAAAACTTTTTAAAAAAGTTGTGCAATAATGTGGTGCATAAACTGTTTAAATCTTCACCGTTTATAGATTGCAACTTTTTATGCCATTCATAGTACCGTGGTTAAAGTGTGAAACGTATGCATTCACATTCTCCCACCGGTCAACCAGAGTATTTGATATAGCATCTTTAGTGAATTGCACAACACTTTTTGTTGACCACAGTCGAGGTTGGAAAATGCATACGTAGTGGTTCTAATACAAATTCTTCTAAATTTTTTAGCAAGTCTGGTAAGAAGCTGGGAATGTTTGAATTATAAACTTTATGCTAAGTTCTTTGGATACAACTACGTATATAATTTCCTAAGATTAGTTAAAAATGAACTTGAAGTACATCAATGAATTTTTCTCCCCATTTAAAACACCATTTTAGCAATGCAAAATTCCTCACTCCCAATACCATGACTCTGGGACGTGGAATGCTAATAGGTAGAATGAGTTCTGTATTGACAAAATCATATATAAGTAATGTAACCATAATTTGCTTGTTTACATTTAATAAAACGACACAGCATCTCGTATCTCAGCTAAAGATTTACTTTTGGTGTGGTCAGCCTATTGTCAGAAAGCCATTAATCTACGAAAACCTCACGCTAGAGTGGGCTGCTGATGTCTGTGGTTTTTACATTGTTACTCTTTTCTAGGTTAAAAATGTGATGGAATGAAGAGTTAAAATGTCATTACATTTCCACCACCCAAAAACACACTTGTGCATATTGCAAAAGTGCATTCTTTAGTCCTCGAATACCATTCCTCTCCCATGCTGCTCATAGTCAAAGGGAGACATTTTTGAGAATTGCGAAACCTCAAATGAGAAAAGATGAAACATGATAAGGAGCTCTCAATGGGAATTGGACAACGATTAATACTATTATGGGATACACGACGATGCATCTGACTCATGAACATGTAACTTAATAATATTGTGCTGGTTTTGCATACATCATCACTCATCAGGACGAACGGCGTCTCAAAGGAATTTCCTCAAGGACTCAAGGTAAAACTAATTACGTCTTTGCTTAATAAAAGGTGTATGCACAAAATGCGTATGAAAAATGAAGCTTCATTGAGGCAATAAGGAGTATATTATCGTTAGCAGGTATCTTGACCAAAGTCAACAAGGAATGCATATTATTATATCGTATCTTTTAAGCAAATTCCAAGCTGTCTCATATTGCGGAGAGTACCCTAAACCTTTTCATCTGAAGTGATGCCATCTTCTCCGTTTCCAAGAATGACACATCCACAATCCACACTACGGCGACTATGGATAGCTCAAATCAGTCGAATCACATTCCAGCACATCTCGACCGTTTCTTTGTAAATCATGAATCAATCTTGTTTCTACATCACTTCCCAGAATACCAAATACCTTTTTATAGTAGTGTCTCTAGCGCCTGAATTTGTGAATAAAAGAGATGGAATTCAATACGATGTTTTGTATGTGAATGCGTACTTCAATAATTTTTTGACAATTATTGCAATGGTGCTAATTACAACATGAGCATTTGGCACTTTTGTTTAAAATGTGCATGCTATTATCATTGCTGTATGTTTAGTTACGTTATAACTTTATTATTTTAACATTTCAAGTTGACTAGCGTCATTGTGTTGTAATCAGTAAGGAAGAAGTGGATAACACCCTTTAAAAATATTATCTTTATACGTGAGCATCCCTTTGTACCACTAGTCGTTATTTTTACCAGAAAAATGACCATTATTATTGCAAACATGTTTGTAACGTCTTGTTCGTGTCACTGTCATTAATGAGATGTGCGACGATGATGACGGGGATGATTACAATTGAAAGGGTGAGGTATGCGCGTGACCTTGAAACAAAAATGTGTGGGCTGTAAAGGTAGCTTCGTCGTGTCTCTCCATTGTTTTTATAGCTTGCCAAATTAGCAATCGCATCGTGGTGAATCTTGTGTAAAAACAGTAATCGAATGGTATAAATGTGCAGGAAGCTACTATTGATTGGAATTAGACAAAACGAGGAACGCATTCCATTTCCGAAAAAGGGGGTGGAAAAGTTCTGAAAAATCTGGAGGAAGTTGATATGGTTTCATGTGTAGTTTGCATATAAACTGGTCCACGCCTCTTCTAGTAGGGGTAGAAAATCATGGATGTCAAAGACATAGTTTTGTTACGCTGGTCCCCAACCACTTTCACCCCTATAGGTTGCTTTTAATTGCCATATTGCACCCTATAATTTTTTAAGTCAACCACGTTTTGTATTTAGCCTTGACGCAACCATGCAAAAAGGGAACACCTCTAAAGCCACTAATAATCAATCACTTCGTCGCCGCCACGCCAGCCATGTTGTCCACGAGCGGCATATCACGTCAGGAATAAAACATCTCCAGGAAATCCGAAAGAGTCAAGTAGGGCGCATCGGTCCAGTTTCGTCGCATCACCACCACCTCAATCACCATGCACATCATTCTCATCCCTTAAAAGCTACGAACCAACCCCATGAAAAGACAGCGTTACCACCTGTACCTGTGAATGCCACATTGACCACAAATCAACCAGATTCTCCTCCCCCACCCCCAAAAATACGGGAAAATCCTCCACTAACCCTGACCAAAGTGGATTTCGAGTATCTCCGCCATTGGGACTGGGAGGAACGAAAAAAACGGTTGGAGTCATGGAAGGATGTGGCAGCGACTCAGAACATTTTTAATCTTCTTTTGAAGCGCTCAATCCTGCCCTCCGCAGAGGTCGAAAGGGGTGGAAAGCGAAGAAGTGGGAAAGTCGACCATAAAGGTTTACACCTGAAGGGAGAGCTGGAAAGCGTGACCGATCTCAAGTTTCATCCAAAACCCGAAGTCGCTCGGAGGTCAATTGGGTACGAGTTTCAGAAGGCGAGAGAAGAGCAGCTCAGCAAGGAAAAGTCGAGACAAAGGCTGGTTAAGGATGACACCAGGAATCAGCGCCACAGTGGTCATCGTCATCGCCATAGGCAAAGTACTCATCAAGAAAAACGTCACCAATGGAAGGAGGATCTCGTGCAGACATCCCTGGACACGATTTTGGACAAAGGGAGAGCCGCCGAGTTGAGGAAAACTTTTGGCAAAGGTTGGGGACACAAGAGAACTTCGACCTCTGAAAAGAAAACAACGCCCGCCACCACCGCCTCATCTCATCGTCGAAGGCATTCCAAAGGTCACCTCCATAGTCCAAGTGACACTGCGACAACTCATTCTCACCGCTCTCACATGGACCTCAGAACAGACTTGGAGGAGGAGCAGGTGAACACCTCCTTCGTGTCTGGGTCACCTTCGTCATCCTCCTCCAGCAGCTCGTCATCTGACTCCAAGGAGAGCTTCACTGATGATTTCCTCAAGCAAGTTATGTCTTGGAACCCGAACGACATCAAGGACACTAAGGACCCTCCGAAAAAAGATGACGGTGCGAAAAAAGGTAAAGAAGGCGAAGCAAAAGAAGAAAAACCTCAGGAAACTCCTCCGGAACACCCCTCCCATCCTGGAGAAACGCAGGAAATGGTCTTTGGCAACGTCCGATTCGTCGAAGCCGGGGCAATAGCCCCCATAACGAAGGAGAAGCGGGGCTTCGAATTTTACATGACTTTGGGAGACCCCTCCCTCGGAATCGGGATGGGGAAAGGGGAGCACTTCAAGGTGAAATTTTTCAAGCCGACAGGACCTCACATTGGGCACAAGAAGAAGCGGAAAATGACGATAAAAGCGTCCGTGTCGGATGTCGGCGAAGAGAATGACGAAACTGAGGAGCCGTCTGCCGGCGGAGGCCTCCCGGAAAAGGGAGTAGTCGTCAAAAAGTTTGCTGATCTCGCGGAGTACTTGAACGAAGACGAAAAGCTCCGAAGACTCTCATCCTTGGAGAGAACTCTTCGAGAAATCCCTGGAATCAGTACAGGCTACGAAATCGAAGTGCAACCCCTTCAAACCGCACCCTCCACCGAAGCCATTTCGCGACTCCCGCGACGTCAAGTTTTCACTCGACCAGCTCGCCGAATTTGGTACGCCCCGCTGCCCCTCACCATCAAAAAGTATTACAGGACGAACTGGAAGCGGATTAAATACGACGTGAGGAAGCGAATGAGGGTGAAGAATTACTGGCCAAAATTGTGGATCAACTTTGAGGAAAGTCATCCGAAAAAGATGTTCGACCTCGTTCGAGCAAAAATGGCGGTGAAACGGTTTGACCAGCTTGGCTTCAAACAGACATTCGACTGGGGTCGAGGAGTGCATCCGGACTACGTTGACTGGATCCTCCAAGACATTGTGCCTCACCAAGGGTCCTACTATTACCAAGATGAGATGGAACCGGTACGAAGGCCGTCGATGGAGGAGAAAGACTTTAAATTAAAGGAGTGGTTTGTCAAACCCCCAAGATACATTCCGGACTCACCGATATCCCCTCCGTTTGACATGTATGACTTTTGTGGATATGGGAATCGACAAAGGCCCTTTTTCCTCGCGTTTACGGTCCCACGCGAAATCCTGTAGGTTTCACATTCTATAAATTATATTCCACCGACCGAGAAAGTAACTTACTTGTGGTTTTTGGTTATTTGAAGCCATTTTTACGCACCTGCTTCCAATATCGACAAGTTCTTCCGCCAAGTCCCGAAACCACCTTATGCCTTTCCAGGTTACACCTTTAAACGTTGGCTGAAGTACCCTTTGGAGCAGAAGCTTCCCCAGTATTACCCCTTCCCGAAGAGGTTCTCTCATTGGACTCGGGGCAAGATTGGGGATCGGGTTAGCTCTTGTCCATGTCACCATTTATTTTATATTTAAAAAAACCTAAAATTTGGCCTACAATCCTAAAATAATCCATTTACAGATTCAATGCAGCGCAAGCGAATTCAAGCTGGATGACCCTCTGATTTACAAACGAGATCTCACCTACAGTGTCTACCATGACCCCCACGCGAAACGCTACATTCTCAGGAAGGAAGTCCTGGACCGAGCTTGGGAGCTCGGGATTATCAACAGTAAAGGGGAAGTGAGGTGCTCAATGAAGGAGTTCAATAAGAACAGGCAATTCCTTCGGGATTATGAGTGGTTGGAGGAGTGCTTGAGACGGTGGAATCTTCAGGTGAATTATAACACTTGTAGTCGTATGTTTGATGTGAAAGTGAAAGTTGGCTAATTTCTCAAGTGGACCGATCGTCAACAACATAATCGCCTGGCGAAAGACACAAATTACGAGAACCTTGACTGGGATGTCGAAAAACAGGGCCTGGCATGACAGACTCTACCGTTGTCAGCAGTATGCCAAAGTTCGGGAAGAAATTGAGCGGAGAAAGTACAGAGATGAATTCTATTTAAAAATTTGCATCCATTTAAGAGTTATACTGACTTTGTTGTTCTCAGATTTAAGAAGATTCAGGACAAGTATGATGATGCCCTCGAAAAGGCGGTGCAGCAGCGAGAAGAACTCCAGCAAGAAATGCTGGAACGTGCGAGGAGAAAGCGGAAGGACATTGTGAGAAAGCGAGCGACAGTCCACTCAATCCAGCTCCACCAAACGGTTATTTTTCGACAGAGGAGTGAACAGCGTCACATGCACGCGGAGCGACAAAGGAGAATTAATTATTTAAATCTTGTTGCAGATAAGATGGTGAAGGTACTCAACAGCCCCAGAAAACTCTTTTTCACCTATCATTATATGGTTTAATGGGAACCTTTTGTAAAAAAAATATAATGTCGTCAGCAAAAAGATACTTGGGAGCGGAAATTCGCCCTACACCAGCGGAGGGTGGCGGAGGTGAAGCAGTTACAACTGAAATTAGACGAAGAGTACAAATCCCGAGTTTGGAGGCATCGGAAACGCATGCTCAACACTTGGGAAGATCTTCGTAAGAAATTTGTGATTTTATGGCGAATTAATATATGAACATCTTTTGCAATGCAATTTTAGTTGTAATACTCTTCAGCGTTTGCAAATGTACGGAGGAGATTGAAGGAAGAGCGGCTCATGAATATTGTGCGAAAGTACGCGATGATTTGGCTGGAGAAAGTGAGATCAAGAAGACGGCTTGCTCCGGATGAGATGCACCTGTCTTTGTGGAGCAATGGTCATCATTTGGCAACCACTGTGGATTACCTGACCAAAGAGTCTGGTTATGGTAATAAGGAGACAAATTAAAATTAGGAAACATAATTTGAGCATGTTAACTGAAAATTGGTTGTCTTTTTGCAGTTCACGCAGGCGATTTTTTTTATAACGCAATCCAAATCAATAAGCAGACCGGTGCGCTGGAACGTGAGTTCAAATTTGTTACAAATTTCTGTCTGATTTTGTTGAATTGTGCTGATCTTGGCTAACTTTAATTTTGGAAATATAAAGGGAATAAACGGCCATTTTCTAGAAAACCAACGGGAAATAGGAAGTCTCAGCAGTCACAGCGCTCTCAGAAAGATACCGCTTTTTCTCAAGTTGAAATCCCTGTGGACGATGATGACTCAGACGATTCGGACGACTCTGATAATAAAGCCGATGGTTACGATGCAGATGACGAGGATAGGTAGACAGCTCGTCGTAATCACGAAAGGTCAAGTGGCCTGTGACTTTTTGGGAAGGATTTCGATTATTTGTAATTTGACAAGTGTCGTTTTGTATTCGGTTGGAGATATAGGAATTACATAAACTCCTTATTTTTTTTATTTTTTTCTTAACGGCAAACGGTGAATTATATGCTGTATGAATTTTGTGAAGCAATGCAGAATACGAAAGTTATAAAACGCTAGAGTAACTTACGATCATCACAGTTACACTATTTAGGACCATGCAAATTCGGAGTTGAATGAGCACATGCACTGCACAGTTACACCGTTATTCACAACCGTCAGCCATGATTGACTGATTTTAAAAGCTCCACACTGCTCCACTGACAACTGTATCACTATTTCATAACCGAATGCTTCAATGGAGCTGTCACTCGCCCAAATTGTCAATTTAACAACCTGTTAACCGCAACCATCAAACAGCTTCATTCCGCGTCACATGAACACGAAGTCACGCTCTAAAATTTACGCCGTTGTGCTTCAAAGGGCTTTAATGCGTCTTAAAGCGTGTTTTATTTGTATGCTCTCGTTTCTAAAATTTCAAGCTAAAAAATACAAAAGAGTAACATTATTATGCGTATATACACTTATGCATATGCATATCATATCTCGGAGAACGTGCTGTGTCGGTGAATCGCTAAAAAATAAGACTTTCGATTGCCAAACTCAAAGTCAATATTGAGCTGAATTAAAATTACAGACACTGACAAACAGGGATATGATTATTTTTGACTTACCCTTCCTCCCCAAATGCCATTTTTCATTGTCAGCCGCCCTGACAGTTGACGATTAATAATATATAGAACTGTGAACTCCTGTCATACATCACTCTTCACTAACGTTGCGAGTTGCGACACAGAAACAAACACATAATTATATCGTTTCGTCTCACATTTTAAATCTCACCAAAGTGAGCATGTTATGAACGCACACCATTTTTTGGTAAAACGCTTACTATAATCATTTTGCCTGTATAATTTCCCAATAATTTTGATCTAAATCCCACACACGTTTCCACCTCGTTGGAAGCACGTCAAAGTATCGTGAAGATGCCTCTGACTTTAAACTTGGAATCTGTAAAATTCCACTATTATGACAACGCTGGTTTATTCGTGTTAATGGTCGCGCACACGCGGTGTCGTTTATTGTGCAGTTTTGTTCACTTCATCCCACCGCACGTAATATACTCCATAATAAAGCTGTTGACTTCCCCTCTGCATAAAATTGAATTGATAATGAAACGCATGATTATGCATGGTCACAAAAGCAAGGAACCTCCACCGGAACACGTAATCCCCTTAAATCTCACGTTATCCTTCCATTTGTGGGATTTCAGAAGCATAACGCTCCCTTCCACGTTCCACGGTCTGTTCATGCCGAATGACAGGAGTCTCTCACAAAAGTTCTCACACTTGACACTCCTGATTTGGTTCCCATCTACAAGCAATAATAATACGAAGAACTCAAGAAGACACGCTTTGAACTAATATTTTATGTTACTTTCGAGTAATTAGATTGATTCTTGTAGAATGTCCAAATCTCAGGAGGAAAGTCAAACAGCACAAAGTCGTCTTTAGGTTTGTAACGAACTGGTGACACTAGAAATAAGTGGAATAATAAGAAAGCTCCTAAAATCGTATGAAATGAACTTGAAAGTTGTGTAGTAAAACAAGTTAAATGATGCAACTTCCTAATTGCATCCTCCTCCTCTCTGAATCATCGTTTGAAACTACTGCTGGAAATAGAGAGGCGAGGTTGAGTCGATTGTGCAATGCAGAATGGGCATGATTGTTTAATGAGAAACACACAGTGAAATATGACTATAACGTATAAACAATGGGTATAAAAGATCCAGCATGCTAAAGAGAGACATGAAGTTATTCGTAAGGATTACGATGATGAACATGATATACGAGGATATGCTTGATCGAGCGTGAAAAGCAGAGAGAGAAAGAGTAAAAAGAATTGAGAACATAAAATATTTTCTCCTTTCATAACTCTAACAAATACATACATCACTATCATTCCCGATTGATTATGTATGATATGTGACTATGTGACGTTTTCCCTGGCCTTCCGGTATAATATTCACTCTTGTTCACATCACGAGATGAGATATGAGATGATGATGCAAACGTGATAACTTGTGAAATGTACGCTATTTCGTGTTCTTTCATATTCCAGTTTTGACAAGTATTACAGAAGGGAATATATGGAATGCATCATGTATCCTCAAAAAGAGACACAGGATACACGCTAGGTTTTTGCATTGTTTCAGAATCCCTGCTGGAGTTTGTGAAGCTAAAGTCGTACCTAAATACGGAGTAATATTTATCGTAAATGTATGGTGAAAGAGCAAATAAAAGAGTGTACACAACCTTTAACACGTAATAAATATAAATAGAGCGCACTATTTCATAAAGTTTTTTATACGAAGCTTTTTTACGACTTGTTCAAATGAGTAAAAACGGAAATTCGAGTTTTTTGAGGGATTGAAACACTCGAATTAGCACGGTTGCATGCAAAGGAACACCCATGTAAATTCGTGCAGTTGGAAATGTTGGAATGCATCTCCATTTATGAATGAGTGCTTCCATATTGTCTGACATTCTTGACAGTTTGGTTCGTGTGAAAAAACCCCTTCCCTGAATTCGTCTTATTAATATGCAAAAGTAATAATGCCTTCGTGTGAGTGCATGAATTTGAAGGACATTCTGGGATTAGAACCTGTTTCAAGAGTTCCTTTTTGGTAGCACTGAAAGCGTTATAAACTATGATTAAGTGAAAAGTATTTTTTATTGTACTTTTTACACTTTGTAAAATTCACCTCGGAATGACATGTCAAGCAAAGACACAACACCATTTTGAGTAACCACGCACAATTTAGATGTTTTGACTGCAAGGGGAACTACGTTTCTGCACTTACCACACACTTTCCAATTTATGACTGAACGGAAAAATTGCTCCCCCGCACACACTCTCTCGTTAAGCCTCTTAAAAGTCTCAACGTGTGGGCACACAAAAACACATTTTCATCTACATTGCACTCGTCGACATAACTTTTTCTGTAGTCTTGATAGAATGTGGGTTCACCAGAGACATTATTGATGTAACTTCATGCCTCTTGTACGAGTAATTCTCGATGTATGTATCAAACAAACATTTTCCTTTGCTGCTGCTTTTTTTTGACATGGATGAAGTGTAAAAATGTGCATATGCACAAATATGAGGAGTGCCAGGCACTCTTCGTAATAATGAGAAGAAAAAGTCTATTTGTATTTGTTGATACCCAGAATCAAATTGGTTTGTTGAGGAGAATCCTGTGTGTATGCTTCACTGCGTTGTGTTTGAACGCTTAATAAAAGGGACTTTTCTTATAAGCTTTTTCTCTATATATAAGGTAGCTCATGGGAGACTTTCCCTGAAGAATGGAGAAAGCACAATGGAGAAAGCTTTTGATGTCTACAAGTCGAGAATGAGTTATCGAAGTTAGACTTTGGAACAAGGTGCTGTACAGAGGAATTCCTATGATATGCTACCATGATCAGTGTGGCACACACACCAACTCAATTACCTCTTCCTGTGCTATCTCTCCTGAAAGAGGAGCTGTTTGACATCGGCACACGCACAAAAACCGTGTACGCATCCTAAAAAAGATAGTGATCACACAGTATTCATAGGGAGCATATATGTAGCACAGAATAAACATTGTATATGAATCTTCATTAGATGACAATCGTGTATCGATTTGATACGGGAGAAAGTTTAGTATTTAATTTCTCCATCTTCCTGTTCTTCCTAAAATGGTTCTTGTCTTCCATTCTCCGCGTGTACCCGATTTTGCCACATTTTTTAAACATGTACAACTAAATCCATGTTTCTCACTTTTCCGTGAGTATACTTTTTTTAAATAAAATAATCCCACTGACAGTTTTACTGTCAACCCAAAAAAATCAACATCATGCTCACTTTTATTCGTCTGTCCATTTAACAAGTGAGGCACATGTGAACGAAAAGTTGAGTGAATAATTGATGCCCACCCGCTCGGGTTTTCGTGTGAAAGCCAGACGAGAAGGACATTACCATTTTTAACATTTTTCCAACATCTTCTGTACATGTGAGCACGTCGTTTGTATGATACAAATTATATGTACAGAGTGACAATGAGAGTGTATAGAAAGTTAAGCACTGCAAAGAAAAAATTTATAGTCATTCAACCTCATGTTTTATTGACAGTGGATTGCAAACGTAGTTCATCGGAAAGGAATCAAAAAGTATAAGAGACGATTTGTACGAAAAAAAAAGCAAACATAAAACGTTGTAACAGTAAGCTATCGAGGCGGATATGTCTCCGTATAAACCAATCTAAAGAATGAACACGCGAAGCGTAGAGGAGAAAGTAATCTGAAAAGAAGAACGGGGTAAAGTTCGCATTATTGTAATTACCCTGCTGT
>JAHZMW010001038.1:0-11427 GCA_027743745.1 Alloscopus bannaensis | reverse complement strand
ATAACACGGAAATTGCATGGTCCATAGTCAGCACTTCATGTTTAAAGGGAGACTATGCAACTTGAGATGGGAATAGAAAAAGAAAACTCAAACCAGAACATTTACGAAACATGATTCAGACGCAGTCTTTTGTATAGGTTTACAATAATGTAAAAAAAAAATTGAAGCCGTACGCCACATAAAAAGGTACAACTAACACTCTCAACACTCCTCGTTACCCCTCTAAATTTACATCAGAAGATCTACGTACGTCAAAGAAAAGTCTTTCGAGCAAGTATGTTCAACAGATCTTGACCAAAAAGCGGTGTTTCAACGAGGGAGTCAAACCGTCATTTGTTTAAATGACACAAGGGAACCTGTTTCCTTTGAAGATGTTCAGTCAAAATGTAATATGAGAAAGCTTTGGGAGCTCCCTATCTTCCACCTCTGATCTATAATTTCGGCTACCTATACCTCTCGTTTCTTGCCGCATTTTATATGCTCCGTAATCGCAACCTCTGTTGTGAGTACACCTTTGACATATGACAAAAGCAAAACAAGTTATCTGTTGTTCTCAAGTACGTTTTGCTTTCTCTTCGCTCATTGAGTTTAAAAAACGCCTTTTCAAAACGCTATCGTCTTTACCGTCTCCCCTTTGTAAACTTCTCATCACATATTTTGTTGATCGAAGACGTTTAGGGATTCGGCGTAAGCATAAAATAAAAGAGGCTGAACTCTTTTGATGTTGTGTAAGAGTGGAAAGCGAGGAGCTTCACATGTTGTGCTGCAGAGACGAAGCAATGCAAGCAATAAATGTCGTATGGCGCACCATATTCAAGGAATGGGCTTCGCAGAAAGAGTACTTATGTTGAGGAGCTTTTGAAAAAGTGGAACTCCTTTAGGTGACAAAAATATCCTAGCCTCGAAAATGCCCTGAAGAGAAAAATATGCGGAATATGATACCCTTCACCGTTCTCCCCTCCCACAAAGGAATCAAGCTTTTTAAGACAAAAATGATCAAAAGGGAAAGCATACCAAACCCCAACTCACCAATGATATTATGCTTAGATATGGTTCTCATACAAATGGTTGATGACAATATGCTCTTGTATGACTCTAGCCAGAACGTAATGAGCCTAAAACAACTAATACAGCATCTAGAAACTTTTGAAATGTCGTAGTTCCAGAAATGGGATACCCTCTTATTATTCTTGCATTTCGTTGGTAAATCGCCTAAATAAGTTATGCAGTAATACAATGTACATATTTTTATACTCTTGTTTTACCATATTATACCGACAACCCACTTTGTATATATGGGTTGCTGGGTTAAATGCTTCTTTTGAAGTTTTACAAATTCATTGAGTACGCTGCTCATTTTCACGGGGACACACATAACACCCCGTGACTGCGTGATGGCGTCGAAAAATTGATAAAATATATATGTTTTGAGTATTGATTTGGCATATAACTCGAAAACACACTTAGTTTTTACGTGTGTGCCACCTCTAAAATTTAAGCGCATTACACTAAAATATTAGGGCTAAAACCATAGGTTTTCAGATTGGAAATGAAACGTTTTCACCTGCTCGCAATTTTTTCTGACCGAGTACTAGCAGGAAGCATACTATAGACATTGCGTAGGTATATGTTGTATGTACTTTTAGAGAAAAAAGCTTTGGATGAATCGTCCACCCCATTTGCCGTCATGGTTCGGTGGTTGCACCTTGTCCTTGAGTCTTTATCCTCTCTGTTGTGGTCGTATTTGTGTGCATTTCACTTGACGCTAAAACAGGACTCCGTCGTGTGAAAGAACACGTGACTACGTAGAGTAACTCCAGAGACTTTCACAACTGACGATGAAATGCAAACATCCTTGAGATTAAAAAAGACGACATCTATTATTTCACAGGTTTTGTCTTTGACGTTGGTACTTCATTACACTTACCAAAGTTAGATTTCGAGTGAGGCACAAGCCAAATTTGTGGGAGAAAAACGTTATAAATCAACTGTGTAGAAGCTATTGTACAAGGTCATGATGAGTATCATCCACCGATCACGTTGATTCTGGAGTTACGTAGTTTGTAGATGCGAGTTGCTTAATTTATTAATTTTTCCGAGATCTACCACCAACATTGAACCGCACATGAACCGAGTAGATTCTCGTAAGTGGCTGAATAAAAAATAATCCCTGATTTTGTTATGGGCGAACCACGAAAACGGTAATCTGACATAACTGACGCTTGCCACAGGGATGAGATATTGCTGATGTTTAGTCAGCTCTCTCACATAACATGGCACAGAACAGTGCCTAGGAGCCACCCTTGACGTGTAAGCCATCAAAATCCAAAATGCAGGTCAGTAGATTTTTATACTGTGAAATATATATTCTCGGGCGAACCCCCATGAAATATTTGAATTATAATTCTTTCTCTATAGCTGTTTGCTATATTGGCTTATGGGACGAACTCTATAATCTGCTTCTCTCTCATCTTTTATAAACCAGGACGAGTCGAAATCTGTTCTTGCTTTTTACGTCGAGAGAAACGCAAATGAGCCATATAAAAATCCCAATTAAACGCTTCTTTCGTTTCGAAACGATAAAGCTATCGAGACTTGATGTGGCCGTGTGCTCACGATATAAAAAATACTCGTCGTAAACTCACGTTGTTATGCTTAATGTCCTATCAAAATGTCACATTTCATTTCAGAAGAAAATCGTTCACTTTAATGAGATACATGGCGAATATAAAGGTGACATATTATCTTGAGAAAATCGTTGTCTGCTCTCAGACGCGCATCACTTAACCTTCATGGAAAGACCTGTGTAGAAACTCTTTGATCTCCAATCCACTTGTGCTTCACTGGCTTCTTCTAAGGAAAGAGTGAAAACCAAAATCTCTGTCCTCCCACACACGTTGTGATACGAGGCTTTTTTTCCGCTGGCAAAAGACCTCGCGCTTCTTTCGATAACATTCATAATTCTTTTTAGTCTGCGTACGTGTTTAGCTCTCACACAACATAAAACTCTCTCGCACGATCATTGTCAGAACCACTGTGCATTATGTTTAGGTGAGCTGGTATATCCCGATGGGTAATTTAACCACTTCATCAACTCCTCTTTTCTTTCGCTTCAGCTGAAATCAGTCTCTGAGCAACTCACAAGGATTATTTTTGTTCTACTGCCAACTCCTCTGATACGGGACTTCGTTTTCGGAGCGGACACTATGCGTTCCCTTTTCCGCTTTATAATAATTGTCAGACACAGCAAAGCCTTTTCTTTATACTTTCTTTATAGATCACCCTTCCCCTATCATAACATCGTTTGATAACTTACGGAATCTACTGCAATAAGCTAAATGGGACATTAGAATGTGTGCACACTCCGAAGAACAAATTTTTATACAAGCATTAAAATATATTATGCATATTTCACTCTTCTCGTTATTGTTATTATCAATTTCGACTCTGATTTCTCCACTTTCAGGGTCACAGATAACTGCAAGTTCTCCGAGGAACAAATTTTTATACAAGCATTAAAATATATTATGCATATTTCACTCTTCTCGTTATTGTTATTATCAATTTCGACTCTGATTTCTCCACTTTCAGGGTCACAGATAACTGCAAGTATGAGTCTGTCTAAACGCAGAGAGAACATGAAAGCCGTTGTTTGCGTCGAAACGGAGGAACTGCAGTTCTCATAATAATATGCATGATATGATATATGAGCGAGTCATTACGGCCGCACATACAACTACTAAAATAACACAGAAAAAGGAGACATATCATGTCCATAAATCTTCGAAAAAATCATTCTCTCACTCCAATAGTATAGCGAGTCATTACGGGCCGCACATACAACTACTAAAATAACACAGAAAAAGGAGACATATCATGTCCATAAATCTTCGAAAAAATCATTCTCTCACTCCAATAGTATGAACACGGCACTCTCAGCGGTAGCCCGTGTTACTACTTCAGGCACACATTTTTCATAATAAGTAGGATGTATTTGTGGAGCGTGCCAAGTAGATAAAAGTGGAAGCACTTCAACCGCCTTCTTGACGTAAGGAGCCGTATATTTCCTGATATTCATATGAGCCTAGTTGGGAAGCGTGATGTAATTTAGAGGAGAAAAAATTAGGGAGATGTGATGTAATTTTGATTTGAGTTGATGATGTGTTGTCGTTGTGTGGACGAGAGGGTAATAATAATAGAGTGAAAAGTTGGGAGAAAATAAACCATCTCGTTTCATAGGCGTCCTGTCACACCGTGTGTGAGAGTAATAAGCTCTTTCTCTCTGTGCATTCCAATAAAGTGAAATGAGGTGGAAAAGCATGTGCACGGTGTGGCTGTAGGTATGTTCTTGCAGTCATCATAATAGCACCACTCCACGTGTGAGTAAAAAAGTGTCCTTTTCATACCTACTTTTGAAACTTCATTCTTCTTCGAAGGAAGCTCCCAAGGAGAGAGTAATTATCTTGTACAAACATGTTTGAGAGAAAACCGTATTTTAAAAATGTCACTAGGTTCAAAAATAGGGGTATAAAATTAACCCCCTCTCTCTCTGGTATGTGTCTTTGTCAAATAATGAATCTTTCTCTACACGAATATGCAGTTTATGATGATAGAAACATGACGATGATCATGATGATGTTGATGCATGTAAGACAATGCCAAGTGTGCATTGCACAATACACGCAAACGCTTTGGATATATACGAGTAGGTACAGCATTGTCTTCACACATTCGACATGATGAAGGAGCATGAGACTGTGTCAATTATGTGTACGAGTTGTATGATTATGCAAAAGAGACATTTTATACGACACTGTTAATATCACAAATCACTATCACACAAGACACAGAGAAGACAAGGGAGAGAAAAAGTCCGTGCCTACTACACAAATACGTGTAATATTCTCGAGAGCTAAATAAAAACAGAAAAAAGTATATTTGTGCTCATGTAGGTAGAACAAGAACAAAAAAAGGAGAATGGCTTGGGGAAAGAGTTTTTTTTCAGAATGTTTATTTCGGTGACTTGATGCCTCTCTTGAGACTTGGCAGTGACAGACAGCTTCATATTTTTTCTCCTAATGCTTTCGACGGTTTTGGCAATGCCCGTATAAGTGACACTCCATTGTCTTTATAGTCATCTTGAATCTTGATGACGACGACGTCTACACGAGTATGATATGAGAGTTTGAGAGCTCTCGAGAAAATCTAGAAGACATCAACTTCGGGTTTTGGATTAGAGAGATGGATGGGAAAGAATGTGAAGTGAGAAAAGGGATAATATTAAGTATTTTTGAGTTGGCTCGAATCACTGCCCAAGTCGCACACATTGTTATTTGTACGTTTAGCATTTGTAGGGTTTCAGCTAAGGTAATATTCACTATGCTTGTCTCGATGGATGAACGAGTAATTATGATGAGATCTCTAAAAATAAAATGGCTATTTATTACATGAGCTAATTGCAATTAAAAAACAAGGATGAGATGCACAAGATTGAACTAATTACTATATGCGAAGTGACGTTATGACGCTTGAAGTTGTGAAAGGTTCACCTACCGTGACGAATTGTTGAGAATGAAAGGACATTGTGAATGTCACGAAGAGGACAATCTTTTACTCATTCTGACATGATCTCTTGTTTCTCTCTCCATATCCAGCTCAGCGGAAGGAATTCTCTGTGTATCCTTCCTGTCGACGTGTAACGTCTGTCGTATTTATGCAAAGCCTCGGGTTGTACTTTTCATAAGGCATACATTCTAGGGGAGACGTGTCACGAGCTCAAATTAGCCTTGGAGCTGTATTAAATAAAGGGATCAGTCTCAAACAAATGATACTTGCCCTTTACCTGTCACCCGTAGACTATGAGCTCTTGTAGCGGAATTCTATTCGGTAACCGTTGCATTACACCGTTTTCACTCCGTCACACAAATGATATTCCTTGTCAAGTGTGATGTCAGACGCATTCCCTCGCTTACAAGCTGTAGGTACGTGACCGTAATCGAGACCCGAGACTTTCACTCTTGAGTTGAGACGAGTCGATCGATAGTTCACCATGGCTCATTTGGGTGCCAATGAAGTGTCAAATGAAAAGCGTCGAGGCACACTCAGCGTTTATGTTGTCTTTCCACTTCATTTCTTTGCAAATGGTATGGGCACATGTGCAACCTCTGACTCATCTTTCCCTGGCATCCAATTTACTAAAGAGACCCTTATGTTTTTGAACTCAATAATTCAATTATACGAGTTTACGAAGACCAAATTCACATGACAGGGAGAAAGTATTAGAAAGATTATAGATATACCTAGATACAGATCGTCTGGTAATGAAAGCAGCAGTAACTGATGTCACAAGGCAAACTACATTTATTTTGTAACAGCTTGCACAACTGACGACTATGTCTCTCTATTTTGATATAAAAACATACTTTACAACAAGTACGACAGGTCTCTTGACTTTTTAGGTTATAATGGTATTCAAGCAGAACTAAATTAAGTTTCGCCCCAGACACTCAAAAATTTTCCAAAGTCTACTTAACCTTTGAAAAAGGATTAAACTCATCGACACTGACTGCGTCATATAAGCTAAAATTGAGATTTCGAGACGTAGTTTTCCCATTTCTTCTAGAATCTAATTTCATGGAATATGTCGACAACGGATGTTTTCATGTGGTAAGCTGAAAGTGCGTAAATAATATCTGAGAAATGCGCAATAAATCACGGGAAGAGCAATCACCTTCCAGTTAAAAATAATCGACTTCCACTCCACCTACAGGTCTACCCTACATTTAATTAAGTATAAGATTAGCAAAACCTCATCACGCTGATTACTCAATTTTTATTACAAACTGCTACATCAAAAATCGATATTCTCGTTTAAGCATTTAAACAGTTTTTGTTATTCACAGAGGTCTATGCACTGATTTTGATTGCCATGAGCATGACACTGCACTACACGTTTATGATGCCACTGACACTTGAATTTATCTTGTGGAGTATATCTTATATGTGCAGTGTATGCATAAATATACATCATCATGATGCTATGATTTAATGGTCATGTCACGAAACATTTATTATCCATATCCTAAAATGAGCTACAAAAGTCAACCCAGGGTGAACGAATGAAGGCAGATTTTTCTTGAATCAAAACAGGTCAAGTAAGTGAGACAAACTGCTACTTTGATAATAAAATTACTGTGTACGACATGCTTTTCACATGAAATATGTAACAGCATGGATAACTGTTCTGAGAAATTCGATTTAGCTGGAGATGTACTCAAAATGTATAGTACATTAGATGAATATTATGTATCGTCTGTCTGCATTTATTATGTATTATATACTGCGTCTGTTAAATATTTATGAAATAAGTACACACGAATAAAGAAATCATGGATATTCAGATCTTATTCATGCTGTACATATTTAATTTATTTTATGCATTTTCTACGTCTTCCTTCACAGTCAATTATATTATATGAAGAAAAAAAGTTTGCTTTCGTAATGGAAATCCTAAACTTCCTTCGGCTCCTCACTGTAATTAAAGATAGAAAAATCTAGTCTACACAAAGACTGACAGGAAAAGAAAGTTGTACACAGAAGAATTCCAATCTTGAGACGCACTTCACCAGCACACTGAGACTGAGAAGTGAAAGTGAAACAAAGTTGTAGAAAAGAACGCAGCGATGGCACTGAGTCCTTGGCTTCGCTTCTGGTTGCCTCTGGGAAATGCCCTGCTGCTGGTAGCAATTTTGGACACGGTAAGGTTTCTCATTTCGTTGGAAAAGGAGCTACTAATTAAGCTTTTATTTCGAATGATTTCAGCAGCTTCATAGATATATAACAATCACGTTATAATCATGGATTCATGATGACGCAAGTTTTCGTTGTAGGTTGACATAATCCGAAATGGGTTGAAAGACACAGGGATCTTAATCTACCAAGGAATGACAGACGAGGAAGTTGACATTACATCTGTCTTCTGTAAGAAGAGCCTCATAATACAAGAATAATAGTAATCTAATAAAGAAAATACAAAACTTTCGTCTCCGCAGTAGTTCCTCTTTTTATGTCCTCCTTTTATTGGTGTCTTTAGCGGTTCCTGAAATTGTCTTCCTTTCCATCATTATTGTGGGGAAACTTGTGGCGAATTTGGGATTTCTTTGGTTCGGAGCAATATTCCAAGTACGACGGTCCACAATTACTGCACTAGAAAGTCCATTCAAAGGATGTTGTACAAAGCGACAAGATGACATTTTGTGTTCCCATTTTTTGACATAGGGAAACAAGACGTCGCTCCTCATATGGATTATTGGTCAATGTCTGTCCTCCTTTGCTGTTGTGATTTTCCTCATTGTGGGATTCGTGCAAGCACTCTCCTACCCTGATCGGACGCACGTGAGCTCCCTGGTATACTCGCTGGTCGTGTTTATCATCTTCGAAGGGTTCACTATAATCATTGCTTGTGCCACATACCAAGCGCTGGAGCGTCAAGAAGTACTTCAGCCCATCGGAAAAGGATTTGTCTACATGTGGGAATACTTTGGGAACGAAAGCAGGATTGCGGCGACATTTTTTCTCATTTCTGAAATTGTATGAATACCATATTAGAGTCATAGATCATATAAGTCATAACTCACGGTCCGAAAAGTTGGAAAGTTTTTTCTTTCTGTGTGCATGTATAGGCTTATGAACTTTTTTGTCGGATTTTCTTTAGGTTTTGGATGGTGAATACTTGGTCTCCAGACAATTCATCCAGTTTTTTGGAGTCCGCTTCCAAGGTCATGAAGGGGACGACTATCCTCCCATCATTGTGGAGGAGATTGTGCTCCGAGTTGTTCGCATTCTTGTTAATGCAATTGGGATTTGGCTTGTGCAAACGGTAATGCAGTTGAATTGCAACTAAAACTTGGCATTTCGCACATTCAGCCGACTTATATGATTAATTTCTGTATTTTAAAAATGTATGATGGGATGTACTCTCAAAGCCCGTTTGCCTCTTGATATTTCTGTTTAACAGGAAAAGCGACGGATTTTCCGGTGGTGGTGTGCATTCACATTCATTCTCATTCTTGTCAGCACCACCATCTTCGTCATTCTCACGGTCCTGTGGAGGGGAGAAGAGATCAGTGTGACATTGGCGTACTTCCTCATGTTTCCAGGTCATTTGCTCTACCGCTTTGTCACGTTGTACTTTTGCCTCAAGTACACAAGGGCAGATTTCTCCAGTTTTGTACTGTAAATTATATGCGACAACGAAAAACCACTGACTTTGAGAAAGTATCGCGGATACACGAGCAGAACTCAAATGGTAACCTTCTTCGGGAATATTAGTACACAGTACATATATATTCACTTGGTGTATTTACTATATTTGCGTTCAAGGATCTTCGAAGGTAGCAAAGATTGTTTTTGTACAGAACACTTATCAGTTTGAAACTCACAGTGCAACAAGGTTCTATGCACATGTCACATGTGCAAATATTAGGGTTGTGTGAAATCGCTTAATACAGTACAGTAATACAACTTAATCGCTTTTATTTGACAGTAGAATTGTTTACAACTGTAATTTTACGAATATTTTTAGTCATACAGAAATTCATGCACGTGTTCATGCATGTACATTATGCATATGTAAATATATGTATAGCCGAAGTCTGATTGTCTGAAGTAAACAAAATGTGTACACAGTACACAATAGACTTGAATTACTTTACAGCACAAACTTTCACATAAAACAGTTTGGATTTTATGATGCGATACAGCGATATTGGTTTGTATTCGGTCATCAGGCATCCGAACCAAAGTGGCATTTACAATATGTACCCAAATATGTTCACATCATACATTCATACTTAAATCACGAATGTTCACTTCCGCCTGTCTCAATAACCTCTCTTAAATCACGAATGTTCACTTCCGCCTGTCTCAATATAACCTCATAAAAGATTGAATGTAGAAACTTACAAATCCATAGGGGTTGAAAGTACTCTTTTCGATCCTCCTGTGAATTTCCGCTTTCCAAACGAAAAGAACAATGACATTTAGCAACAGCGAGTTTCGCATTTACAGACGTATTGTCCTTTCGTTTATTCGTGGCTCTTATTACAGACACTTTTCGGTTTCCGGGAAATCTCACAAAATTGTCCAACTGCGCGACAACAAAAGTTGAGACTGGTTTCATCGTCCTTTGAAAGCAACCTCTGCATAATTATACGAGTTGTGTGAAGTATATTATACAAATGTACCCTAGCATGAGTACCGATTAAAAAGACTGGATAGTGGCGTGTTAAGATAAAGGGCACGTCAAGCATATTATGCTCTTTGCGACACATTCAAACCGACAACTCTATATACACTATAATTACAACAAAAGCTTTTAGCTGACACCTAACCGTAATTGACCTGTACACTATGTTTAAAGCGTAGATATTTAGAGTGTTACAAAAGAGTCACAAAGGACAAAAACGGAAATGAAAGTAAAATGAGAAAGAAACAAAACGGACAGAGTAAGTTGCTCAGACAAAACTTTCACAAACAATTCTTTATCATGGTCAGAGTCGTGTAACAAGGAAAAGATCCGTGACATTAAGCCTGTGTTCGTACATCGTTCTTTCCTGAGCGAATTGAAAGCACACGACATACATGTAATATAGCAGTTTAATACTAGTAGCAGTATCTGTAACGGAGAGTGAAAAAAAAGTTTCAGAGGAAAGTTTCAAAAGAGAAAGTTGCAGAAGAAACTCGTAATTTAACTCCTCTGTAACAAACCAGTTGCTGTAAAAAGAGCGAGATGAAGTCTTCCATGAGATTCACACCTCAGCACATGTGTAGTATACATATATAAGATATAGAGAGTTTACAATTAGACCCTAATTTAATAAATTACGCTAAATTAAGCTGTTATTTGATCCTTTGCAAAAAGACTAGAGTACATAAACCAACTTCCAGTTACGCTTAAGCTCACATATCAATAATATACAGATAACTAGTAAATAATAAATATTATGCAGATTCATCTATACCAGATCCAGTCCGTAGATCTTTAGAGCTAAAAATTTCACAAAGACTGGCAAACAAGTAGAAATCGAACACCCTCGGTGTACTGCTTTCATATCACACTTAATGGTAATTATGAATTTGAGAAGCAGTTGACCTATACAATAAACGTATTTACACAACACCTTATATTATATTATATACGTTACAAGTATTAATCTTAAAAATTAATACATTTTGTGAGACAATAATTAATGGTGTCACTTATTAATATAATATTGATGTAAACATACGAAAGCGACACCCAAAAGTACGCTCCTCCATTCAGTGGGTGCTCAGGAGCCAAATTTGGCTCCCTGGGAGCCAAATTAGGCTCCCAGAAAGGATCCAAATTTGGATCCTTTAAGTAATTTTTTTCGAACATTTCTTCAG
>JAHZMW010001037.1:0-22730 GCA_027743745.1 Alloscopus bannaensis | reverse complement strand
GTTAAAGACCAAATTATGTGGAAGATTTCCGCACTCTTGAAATTGAGAGAGATTTCTCTTTATGGATTGTCAAGAGAAGAGAAAGGGAAGATTTCTTTTTATCTTCATTTTTTTCCACCCACTTTTATACCAGCAGAGAAAAGCAGTGGGATGGTGGCGTGTCCTTGACTTCTTGTTGAGTGACGATCAATCCATTTGCACCTCGATTCTTTTGTTTTGTTCTTTTCCTTCTGAGATGGTTGTGAGAATAATAGAAGAACGAACATATTACTGTATGTCAACTTGTATACTTGTGCTAGCTTTTATTTTCTAACCAAATCAATACTTTAATCGTTGCCGGAATTTTAGCAATATTTTGCATTCACTGTAACAAAATTTATTTAAAATTTCAGTTAAGTTAAAGTATGTATAAATTGGTGGCACTTTTTAATATAAGAAATGCAGCTTTACATTATATTGTGTGATCCAGTGAAAAGAAGCCAGCTTTCCGTTTTGATATATTTGTAAACACAAAAAAGGAAGAGAACCCACGTTCCGGGAGTACTCAAAGCGGAAGGAAAGTGGGAAAACAATATTTTTCTTTCCTTGTTACGTCGAGAGGCAGGTATAAAGAGAGAGAGAGAAATTTATACGAAACTCTTTACAAACACAGTCAAGCATTCCCTTTCCTCTCGCTTGCCTTCCTTTTCTCCTCGTGAACGACACAATCCAGAGAAAATCCAGACAGCAAAGTGGTGCGATTAATTAGATGGCATTGTGTGAAGCACATAACAAGTTGGAAAGCTGGAAGAGTAGTAACAGCTCTAGTATAGATGTAGCTTTTTTAGTAGACAGCAGCGAGAGCTCAGAGTTGGAGACGTGGGAGAGGTTGCTTTTAGCTTTTAATAATATGGCTGCAATTTGACAGGGTTGATGATCATGTTCAGTTTCCTATTTCATTTTGTGAGCTTGAAAATGTAGTGATTTGAGCATCAAACATTGAATGCAGTTCCAGTAATGCATTTTAAGCTACACTGTCTGTGTGTAATTTCCAAAACAAGTCAACATGTCCACAGCAGCATATAATTGACCATATTCAAAAAAAATTAAAGCCATTCAAAGAAAAATGCAAATTTTACTCTAATCTAAACTAATCAGTAATTCTCGTCATTTGCATGAGTTGTTGAAGAATATCCAACGCCAAACGAGAGCCCAGCTCTGCTATACATTTTATATGTTTTGAATGATGCGAGTTTCTGTTTCAAGTTCAATATTGTATAGCTACCAATGATATTTCAGCCAGCCGTACTACACTTGAAGTAATGTCCATAAAGCATGTACTTATCACAGTAATGGTAGCCGTGTACTTTACCTTCTGTGTTTAAGAAATAAGCTTGTCTTAAAATACATGCTCATAGCTTCTGACGTCTGATACTTGCATCTCTTACTTCATCCAGACCATACTTGGCCAATTCCACAACCTGAACATGCAACTGATTAAATTTTAGCAAAAATTAAGTTTTAAAGTGGTCAAAAAATTGCTAACAACGTGTAAAAATATGGTGTATCAATTTAATTTCACCGGTCTTTACCTACTTGTAGCTCTTTGGTGTGTTTCACTTGACAGGACTAATGGGATTCCTATAAACCGTAAGAAAGCCATTGAAATGTCTCGTTAAATTTAATAAATATTTAGTAATTGTATACTTAATATGCATTTTTTTTGCTGAATAGGAAAAAAATGCTCAAATGCTACATAATGTAAAACCACTTTCACAATTATTTCAGCACCCACTGCCAAAAACAATTACAACGAGAACCATGCAAATCGCCCATTATTGCCCAACCAACAACCTCAGCCTCAACACAATCGCCCACCTCACCAACAGCCGGGAAGCAGTGGTTCTAGTCAAAATCACAATAAAGGCCCGGAAATAGAGGATTTTGGACGATTACATACGAGTCACCCTCAATTCCGGAGACACGCAATAATACCACCTGATGGGAAGTTGACACCCGGACCAACATTGTTCCAGCAGCACAATCCACCTGAGCAATTTGGCCAACCAGGAGGGAACAATTTCCACCCCATTTTTCTCGACGATAACAACAACAGTCATGGCTTCAGGAATTCACGAATCTCACAACCTGACGCTCAAGAGCCATATAATAACAGTAGGTCGTCTCCTCTGAACTTATATTATTTTATAGCCTCCAAAACCCATTCCGCTTTTCAATCCCAAACCATTGAACATTTTCATTCGAAAATATTTGACATTTTCCCCATTTTTTCTGTAGACATACGTCAACACGACTTTGGATTTGAGAGGAATCCATTTCCAAATCTGCGACAACCTCCCAGAACTCATCCGTACCAGCGCGACGCCCCATTTCCACGAGATCGGCTCAACCACTTCCAACGAGAGGAGTTCCACGAACCGTTCAATCCCTTGGATAATGAGATATTCCGGGAGAGAAGTGGGAGTAGTGTGCCTCCCCACAATCCTGAATCTAATCACATTAACCCTTTCCAAAGTCATCATCAATCAGATCCATTATTGCCACCGGCTTCACTTCTTGTCGACATCGAGCCAAGCTCCTTCAGCGGTGCTCATCCCAAAAACAGCGTGGTCCTCATAAAGAAAAAAGTGAGCAGCATACCGCCTCCTCCGATCGACAGCGGTAATGGCAGTGATTGTGCAAACAGCAGACGGAAACTCGACCTTGTTCATTGAGTATGACGTTTCCGACTTTGATGACACTTATGAAACAACTGTCGAGGTCGACGATGTTCTCACCGCGGTGGCACCGTATTAAAAACTTGTAGTCTTAGCCTTGGTTTACTCTAGATACTTAGATTCTAGAAGCCTTGAAAGATCGTTTTTTAATTGTGTACTTTACGTTGCAGAAATGTCCTTGTCGAAGCAACAGAAAAGATGTTCCTATATTTCGAAATAAAAATATAAGTACGCCAATAAAAGCATCTCTAAGTTTTCTTGAATTTTTTTGTGTAAACATTCTGTACAAATATACACTTCTTCTCTTTCGTTTACCACAAATGTACCTGTCCTTGTACAACTCATTCGGAATTTGCAAACTTACGCATTCTCCAACTTTATTCATTTTTAACTGTATAATGCTGTAAAGACAACCGTCGCTTTTTCCCGCGTATAATCATTAATTTGGGAACACGAATACTTTAACAAACTTTTCGCACTTTCTTCGAACAGAGAAGAAAGGAAGGGACAAAAAAATTGAGGACAATATGAATAATTTTGTATACACACATAGATATCTGTGTCTCTCACATTTTCTTTGTGAATACATAAAACAGAGTTTTTTATTCGTTTCTCAAACGCATGAAATCATCCTCTCAAAAACTGCACCGAGACAGTCTCATAATACTAATAATAATAGTGGTAATAGTAATAATAATGCGTATCAACTCGTATACTTTTTTTGTGAAAAAATCACGCCTATATTTATACAGAAAAAGCGGCTCTGAAGTATGGGAAAAGGAATGATGGAGAAAGGAGCGAGAAGAAAAAAGACGTGTAATTATGGAAGATGTTAAAGGAGTGAGCAACACTTTTTCTGAATAGCCTCATAAAGAAGTAATTCCCAACATGTAGCCAACGAACATAATAATATTCAGCTGACAGATCTTTAATTCTCTCTGTGCTTTCTCCTCGAGAATCTAATTACTCTCCGAGCTCCGAACTTTCGGTCTATTAATTTGCCAAGAATTGTTACAACTCTGGTGGGGAGCTTGTAAAAAACACATGCTTTTTTATATAAACCCATTTCTCTCCTTTCACCCTCTCCTTTCCCTACTTAAAAAAACTTGACATTAGACAAAAAAAGTAGCGAAAAAAAAGTCCAGAAATGTGTAGCACACTTTTTCGCTCAACTCGAATGAAAACTCTTAAAAACACGAATAAAATGGAGAAAGCACTCATACAGATGACTTCATCTATAATATTTGTAGATGCTCAAGTTGGAAAGTAAAAAAAAAGCCAAATATTTCTATTCATTTTTCAGCCATTTTGGTTCAGAGACGTTTCTTCTAATGCATTTGTCTCTTCTCTTCTTAAGTGTCGAAAGCTTGAAAAAAGAAAGAGAAAGGAGTTTTTTTATTCCTTTTCTCTCTTAAGAATTCACAGTTCTATTTTGCCGAACAGGACAAGTCAATATATAAAACAAGGTTTTCCATTCTCTCTGAAGAGAAACAAGGTGGGAGACTTGTGTGCACTATTATGACGGAGAAGCTAACATCCACACTCGCTTCCGAGAAGTCAACTTTACCATCACCTCCCAGACACGTATAAATACGTACATACAAAAGAGTATAATTCCTTTGTACATGGAATCACAGAGAAAGTCGGGAAGTCAGCGGAGAGAAAAGTGTTTACCCGGTAATAAAATAAAGTTCAATATGTTGTAACCAACCAGCAGAAGAGAAAGGATGAGCGTGAGAGCAACATTGTAATCGTATACTGAGCAGTAATACAGAGAGGACGCTGGGGAAAGGGAATGGAAGGTGGTTGAGTGTAGTGGCATGTTGGTGTGTGTCCCGTTTTCTTGCTCCGAGTGAAAACCTTTAAAGAAGTATGCAAGGAAGCGAGAAGGAAAGTATAACTTTCCTTGGGCGAAATAAGATGGTATCTCTTACTTTCACGAAAACTTTCGGGGAGACGAGAATAAAATGTTTTTTAACATGAGACTGCGGTAAGTTTCGGATAAAAATGTGGAGGACATTTTCCGTCATTTTTTACGTGAAATGAAAAAGCGTCTTTCTCTGAAACTTGGTCATGGATTTTAAATGGAAAACAACGAACAAATATAAATATTATTTAAGATTTTTGTGGTGGTCATTTTACAGTAATCAAAAGAAATATACAGTTTGTCTTTTGCATTTTCTCTGTGGCATTGTTGTGTGTAAATTTAGGAAAAGTGAGCGCCACCAGCATGTACGAAGTACACCCATTTTTTTCGGTGATCGGTGATGTGTCGTGGAATTTTGTTGTCGGGTATTATGTAAAAAAGCGAGCCTCACCACCATTCTTTCCGTATGACTGTGAAAGCTAGGAAAAACAGGAAACCAGTTTGCTGTCTCCTTGCATACTCGCAACCCATATATATTGTGATGTCTGTTCCAATGATTGTCTAACATGAGTATTTTTCCCTCGTTTCACGTTTCCCTTTCTCTTGCTCTTTTCATTCTTTTTTCATCCTTGTGATTCTTTGATTTCTCCAGAATGGAGGACAAGAGAGCGGAGAGAAAATAAGAAACTCGTTTTTTCACTCTCGGATACTTTCCCCCTTCTTACAATAGGCTGTATGTATATACAACGGTATAAAGTTGGCTTTCTCATGATGCGTTCACAAAATATAATGTCCGTGTATTCTATATACTTACTATTATACATTTATATAAATACATTTCCAAAAAAAATCCCCTGTATCGCCATATTGCACGCTAATATCTAAGCTAACAGTTAAATCTATAAAAAAAACTCTTGTATGCATATCCATTGGCCTAACAGAGAAAAAAGGCATTTTCCATTTCATTCGCTTAGAGATTTTTTTGTTGGATGAAGATGAAGAATTTTTTTCGATGTAGAAAATGGAATCCACTTTGCAACCCATTTTATTTGTCATTCTTCTTTCCATTTTGAGCAGTTTCCTTCTCTCGTCTTTTCTCTAGCTTTCGGCTGCTCAATTACAAAAAAAAAAGAATTTGGGGAACGGAAGAGAACGAGTTGGATTGAGTTGTGGTACACTGAATAAAGTCAGGTTAGGAATCGAGAAATATTTTGTTTGCTAACATCCTCTACCCTGATTACGTCCCTAAAACTTTCTCAATGTAAATGGACAGTGATGCAGAAAGGAAAATGTGGAGCAAATGTGTGACCTAGTGGTGATTTGAAGTGGTGCCTAAGTAAGTGGGCGGGGAGGACAGTGAACATGATTATCTTGTTTTCACAAAGCCTACAGTTTCACGAAAAATTTTGGTGGAAATGGGTGGGTAGATTTGCGGGGGTGGGTCTGCGACAAAAGGCGAGAGTGTTTTGCAAAAATTGAGTGCTTTTTTGAGAAAGGTGGCGATTTGAGGAAGTTGTATCTAAAACAAAGCCCACAGTTATTTATAATTTTACTGTAAGTGCTTGTATTGTTTGTTAAAACGAGCTGTGGTAAATATTCTATCAGAAACGGTGTGTGATTTACGTCTCACTTGATTTTGCGCAGCTATTTTATAAAGTGAGACGTAAATCACAGAATTGACATTTCTAATTTCTTTCCTATGCAATGTCACATGTACGTAAAAAAAACTACCTTTCTATATACCTATACTTCGTAGCTGTTTCTAGAGAGAGTTTATAAGCTCACATCGAAAGACTTTCTGTGCACAATACATAATAGGAGGCTCCATGTAATCAGGACTGACGATTAAATCCGAAAACTGATGTGGTCGTTGGTGGTACGGTGGTTACGCGACTGGTGTGTTCATCTCGTATGTGGCTACCGTATGTGAGAGTTGAAAAAAGACCACCCAAAGCAAAACAAGCAAAAGAGCTCCGTGACTTAAGCCTTCCAACTAATTCTTTCTTTTTCTCTCTCGTGTGCACCACATAATCTAGATGATAGCACATAAGTCCTTTTTACCTCACTCCTGGTACACACACCAAAATGAATGAATAGATGGAAAAGAAGGGGTTATCATGAGATACTTTTTTTTAGAAGTCGGAGAAGCACTAGCATGTCATTAAATTACATGAAATCTCCTCGTCTACCTCTCAATTACATACATAAGTGGAGATCAGTGGCAACTGTGATGGGGCCTTGTGGTATGTATGAATGTGGAAAAATATTATCTCACTCCTATACTCCATTTTGTACACTTCCCCATTTTCGAGACTACTTCAACTCTCTAATACTTTTTACATCTCTCACCTCAAGAAGAAAAGACGAGAATGTTTCTCTCACTCGTTATTGGTTTCGGAGCTCGCTTCTGTTTACCGAGTGTCGTATGAAAGTGAAAGGTTAGCAAATGAGAAAAAGGAATATGAGGAAAAAACCAAAATGGAAAGCGTGTAAAGACTTTATCTGAAATCACCATCTCCTCTATGTGAACATATGTGGTATATACTTTGTATTTTGTACGCAGTTTACTTTCCAGCGAAAAACTCTTTCTCCTCCGGCTTCCATTTTTGGCTTCCCTTTGCAAAAATGTTTTGTTTGGTGCACTCTCGAATTTTGTCGGTGAACCGTGTGAGCTCTGGAACTTTAGGAAAACAAAAAAAAGCTGAGTAAAATCTAGTTTCAAGAGAAGCCCACAAACTTTTCATGTCAATCCTTATTATTAATTATGAGATTCCTGATGTACGCTTGAAAATTGACAGGAATTCTGCTCACTTTTAAGAAATTCTTTATGAATAAGAACATCCAAGCAGCTTCCACTTTAATCAGGGGACTCCCACATGTTAATTTCCTCAACTGATGTGATATTTTTCTTAACATTTCTATAAAGGTAATGACAGCTCGCAACTCTATTTGAATCTCTCGTTTTATTCTTTGTGAAGTGGAAAGGACTAGAGGTCATTGGAAAGGCGCCTCAGTTCTTTGTAATTCGTCAGCGAAGTGGAAGAAAAGCATATGTCATTAGCATGTAAACTACCTGACGCAGATACGTACTCTTGTTAGTACTTTTGAGTTTGGTGCTACATTTTGTTGTCCACATTTGTAGGCTCTTTTTAAAAAACGTGTGCTTAAAGTTATATGAGGTAAAAAAGAGAGAAGAAGTGGAGAGTGAAGTTTTTATAACCCTCATTACACATTTTTTAGACCTTCGTTACTTGGGTATACTGCAGTGCATTCTTCAACCCAAAATATTATAATACGCTCAACTTTTCAGCGGAGCAATGTAGTATGTACCATCATCCTAATGCAATCATATATTTTCCCGACTCTGTCAACACGGAAAAATAATGAAGTCTTGAGGAGACGCGTAAAAACTACACTTATGGACTCTCTGACTTTCATTACTTGAGATAAACTCTTGTTGGTGTGATGTTATATGCTTTTTCTTCACTCCAATGCCAAGATATGAGCACTCCATATTTTTCCTATTTAACTTTTTATAATGGATTAAATTTTGAGTTGCATGTTGGAAATAAGTCTTCATTTTTTCTAATAAACCATGTTTAAAGTCGGAAAAGTACAAAAAGGTCACTTCTCTTTATATGCCGCCTTAACCACGTCTGACTTCAGAACAACCACCTGAAAACAACTCGTACTCAAGTGACATAAAATATGCTGCGTAGCTCTGTACCTCTCTTCACGCATTTTCTACCTCAGAAAACAACAGGAAAAATGGAGTGTAGTCACCCCGTGTGCTCATCATTTATGGTAGAAATGTTGAAAACAAGAGAGAATGGAAGACGTGAGTGAGTGATTGCCCTTCAAACGAAACGAGATTAGTAGAGAGCCATCAAATTAACTCCAACTGTCCCCTTTTCACGCGGATCAAATGTACGTATTATATTACTCTCTACACTTCGCACATTCATGACTCTCCTATATATGAGACATGCTCTGTTTTATATTGTAGTCGTGTGTCTCAACCGTGTATGGGAGATAATGTCTTAAAATCTTTTTTCCACGCCAGCTCCACTGCGAAATGTGAAAGAGAATGTTGTCGAGCTGCTGTTTCTTGTCACAGGGGTCTAATACGACGATCCTTATCTCAATTGTGGCGACCGGACAAAACGAGGGGAAACAGACAGTCGACTCGATAATATTCAAGTAATACAATCATTCGCCCTATAACATATAAAAATGGTTGTGAGAACGGAGATATACAAAATAGGGAGAAAATTGTGTGGATAAGAGAGGGAAGCGAGAATTTTCTGCATTTTGGGTCTCCCCAACATTTTTCCTATAACATGATGACACACAATGACAAAAATGTTACGGGAGGACATGATGATTGCCGCACAATTCCGTATCGATAAAAGGATAAGATTTTGGAGTGAATAATAATCAAATGTCCACTAAAATAATTAGTAATTATGATTTTAGAATCCGGTAAAGATAACAAATCATAATTACAGCGTACAAAGTAATTCATAGTTTAAACTTTAAAGGCTTTTTGACTTCGCGAAGAGATTTTTGAAAACGGAAATTTTCGATACAAAATGTCGGCTTTTTCCTCAAAAGGCTTGGGATCCTTTTTTACATTTTTTTTCTACCCAACTTTTGTGCTTACTGTACACATGGGTGTGTGTGTGTGCATGGTTGATTTTTATTTGGTTGTGTCTAAGCCCTCCCGTTTTGTTGTCAGCAGAATAGCATCAGCATCAATCTTCTTGTCGGATCAGTTCAATGAAGCTTTCGTCCATGTAATAAAGCACGTAATAAAGCTTTACTGTTATAGCCGGCGCACTTGATACTCCTCGATGCGGATAGGGTATAAGTGAGCATGTCGTGTTATCTGTGGGAAAACCAAGTCGGAGTAGTAAAGGCTTGACTAGAGCCCCAAATAATATGGTGTGTGCACAATGGAAACTTTACATCTATTCAAAGTCAGGAGAAAGGATGAGCTACAGTGCACACGGAGTGCAGTTCTGGATTTATTCGGGAATGCATGTCTTGATGGGAGTTCGCCCTTTTGGTGACAACAGGAGTGTGACTGCACTCTGGATGATGAGTTGAAAAATTCACTTTGAAGCCACAACAAAACTTCATGAAATTTAAGGAAAAAATTAACAATGCGAATTTAATAATTACTATTTTACAGATGCATTGATTCATGTCTTCGGATTTTTTCAATTTTTTATACTTGATAATAATACAATAATACAGTATACATATATATATATATAGTTTATTTGCTGTAAATGCAGAGAAAAAGGGGATTTTTTCCACTTTTATTTTCGGTTTTTATGAAGCTTATTCGGTTGTCTCGAGATATGCTTGGTGAAGTGCAAAAAGGGGAGAGATACAAGTGTATTTTTGAAAAGAAAGGAGTGCCCATGAATCGTATCATTGAGTCGAGGATCCGCGAGAAAAAGCTTTCTATACATGACGGAAAAAGACAAGGGAGATCAAAACAAGGAAAAGCATGCTGGTATCATCATCGCCTTCTTTCTTGAATCAAGAAATCATACATTTTTTAAGGATAAGCATATACAGTCAGTATAAAAAGAAATATGGCTCGCGTATTTGTATTGTACGCTTTAACACTTTTCTATCATTATAAAAGAGGGTTTCTTATAGGCTAGAGATAAATGACAGGCCATGAGTGGCTGAGAGATGTACATTTCTTTTACTTAACGACTCTAAGATTCTTGTCTGCACACTCCTGCTTTTTTAAGATCTGACACGGAATTCAATCTTGAGAAAAAGACACAACCATTTAGAAGGAAGTTGTTGCAGAAATAAAACTGGAGAGGCGGTTTTCACTGTTGTCTGTCGTTGACTGGTGTTGTTCTATATGCCAAAGTTCAGTGGACACTTGGAGAAAAAGGCTTGGGAAGGTGACAGGGAATTACGGTTTACAACATGACAAAGTGTTCTAATTTTAAAACACGAGGAGGATCAGATTTTAAGAGAGGACTTGGCTTGAACCGATGTTTTGTCTCTATGAAGCTAATTCTAAATTGTAGGACATCTGAGTTCACTGACCACAACTGTATCAGCGCATTGTTGTTTCAAAATGAGCAACTGGTAATGGTCAGATTTCGATACAGAAATAGTTCCGTGTTGAGAAAGGAGCTAATCCTTTTCTCTCAATATTTTAATCAGGAGCCACAACAGTTCAGTGTGTTCCAAAAAATGAACCATTTTTATTTACGGACATGCGGCTATTTTTGTTAAGTCGTTTTGGAATGGAGGGGTGCTTCTTTAAGCCTTGCTTCAAAAAATTTCAGGTACCTTCTTCACTTGACCAGTGTTCTATGGGAAGGGGTATAAAAGCCAAGATAATTTCAAGTCTCTGTCTCAAACACTTTTCAACCTTGGTTTAAGTATCACACTTTTGTCCCTCAAAGTCACCATGAATCCCCTCTTCGCAGTCCTCCTCATTGTCGCCTCCGCCCACGGAACTCCTCAGGGATGGGGCAGTCCAGGTTGGAGTGGTGGCAGTCCCGGTTGGAGCGGTCTGAGTAAGCTCTCTCAAATTACAGTCACTGTGTTTTTCCAAAACGTGTCCTAACTGTCCACCTCATTTTCTCTCAGGTCCAGTTGACATCGAAATGGCCGGTGTTTCCGCGGCCGCTGGTGAAGGCTCCGCAGTTGCTGAACACAGCTCCGTCGACACTGTCACAGGAGATGGCACAACACCAGCTCAACTCTATGCTCAATCAGGCTCTGGCGTCGGTTTGTACCAAAGTGCTCAAAACTACCAACAAAGCAGCGTCACCGCCGATGGCTCCCAGGCATTCCAAAGTAATGGAGGCTCAAACAGCGGGTACGCCTATGACTTCCACGGAGTTGATGCCAATGGTCTCAACATCAACTCTACCTCCGCCGGTTGGTCTGCTGTCGCAGGTGCTGGCATTGTTGAGCAGGCCGATGCTCTCGCTCACACTGCTGGTTCTGGCTGGCGAAAGTCGTAAGCCATAATTATTTATTAAATTTCAAGGTGCTACCACATTCTTCACTAACAAACCTTCCAAAAAATATTTTACGCGAAAACCAAATAAAAAAACTCGTCACCCACGATGGCTCCCAGGCATTCCAAAGTAATGGAGGCTCAAACAGCGGGTACGCCTATGACTTCCACGGAGTTGATGCCAATGGTCTCAACATCAACTCTACCTCCGCTGGTTGGTCTGCTGTCGCAGGTGCTGGCATTGTTGAGCAGGCCGATGCTCTCGCTCACACTGCTGGCTCTGGCTGGCGAAAGTCGTAAGCGTCGGAGGGAGCCATAATTATTTATTAAATTTCAAGGTGCTACCACATTCTTCACTAACAAACCTTCCAAAAAATATTTTACGCGAAAACCAAATAAAAAACTCGTATTTTGTCAAACAAATTATTGCGTTTTCCCATCTCCACCTTTATAAAGTAACATGACAAACATGGAAAAATAACATTTTTTTTCAACGGAGCTAGTAAATGTACCGTGCAACAAAAAAGAGACAAGGAGGTTGATTGTGACATGAAAACGAACACTGTTACAAAGTACACATTTTTTGGCATCAAGCCAACAAGATTATTATCAGTTGAGCTGTCCCAACAAAAACTGTTTCTCTCAAGCATACTTTTTCATATAAACTCCACAGAGACTTTTTTCATATAAACTGGCATTTTTTTCTGCTCCAGGCAGACTACGTATAGGTATACATCCCGTTTAAAAAAAGATTGATAAACGCATAATGAAAGCAAATGAATCCATATGACATGTACGAAGAAAAACATAAATGCTGCAAAATGTAACATCTTTTTTACTCTTGTATATTTTTGTTTGTGTAAAAGCATAATGTGAACTTCTTCTAACGTCATCTACCGGAAGACCTTTTTTGAAGGAATGCGTCTCTTCAAACAAGCCATAACGACCCATGGTAGACTTCTCAAAACATTATTTTCTCCGAGCTCAACTCGTGGCGAAACTGAAACGTCATCCTTTGCACGCGATGCCACACATATTGTCGAAATTCCAATGTCGGAATACAATAAAGGCTTGTGGTCTCTCCCATCTGGAGAACATGTTAATGCCTCTCTCTTAAAAAGCTGTTTACCTTCAAAAGTACTTAATTGGGTATAAAATTAATATGTTCATGTGACTGCACAAGCCCTCAAATTACTGGCTCCTTTCTTCCCTCCTTGGAGAGAACTACATTTTTTTGGATACGCTCCAAAATCCAGCTTCTCCAGAAGGCCGAAAAAAATGAGGGAATTGATTATTAAATAAGCGTCAATATTTCACATCAATAAAGCACTCTTTTTTTTACATACAGTCATCGTAAAACTCAACCTTGACTATTTATTGGACATACAATAATGCACTTGGAAGTATAACGTCGTTCGTCGAGAGAGAAAGTAAACGCACACATGTACTCACGACTTTCTCCTGGTGTGCGGAAATTGTTCATTTTATCGCCTCCACACACACACCACTATAATAACGCAGACTGCACAATATGTGCATACAAATGGAAATGAGGGGAGAGAGAGAGCAGAGAAATCACGTTGTAATACGGTTAATTCATTGCCGAAAAGAATCTCTTGTCCCATTATTATTACCACACACATCCGCTCAAGTAGCACATTAAGAAGTCATGCAGTAATCCCTACTCTGAGAAATATGCAGACCATATTTCCCAACATAATATCAACGCTCATTGTGCATCGTATCATTCATCTTTATGCACATACTCCACGAAAAGTCTCCTTTCTCTTTTCAGAGAGCAAAGGGGAAAAGTGGATTTAGATGAAAAAATATTATTATCGAAGGACGATTATTATTTGGTAACTTTCACCAGTGTATTCTCCTACAATAAAGTGTTCCTCTGAGTTGTGAACTTGTGCTTTATTTATTCTCGAGATTTTATGGAGAGAATGGGCTCAAAGTGAATTTTTACATGTGACTACAATCCACAGTTGAGAGAGAAAGCTTCGTCGTAAAAAAAAGAGCTGTAATAGTGGCGTGTGTTCACCCTAGCTTCTTCAATGTGGAGGGTGTGTAAGGAGTGAAAGAGTTTGTACACAAAGTTGTTTTATACGAGGAAAGAAATAATCAATATGAAAGGGAAAAGGAAAGAGGAATAGTGAAGCGGAAAAGGAATCTTGTATGCTGTTTTTACACAGTCATACACACACTCTGAAATGCACACGCATCCACAGAGTATGCTTTCCCCGTCTTTAGCGTCGCCGGAGAAAAATAAGCTGGAAGTTGGCCTCTCCACGAGTTCATACAACTATTAAGCCACTACTTGTCTCTTTTCTTCGTAATATTCCATTTCCCCTTTTTGGGTGTTATACAGCTTAACAATATAACTGCTCAATACCTTTCACTTCTTGTGGTATACTCTGTCGTCTCATGTACTTTCTCTCTTTATGATTATGTGGAGAAAGCTGACATATGATGCGTGCATTATAAATAAGACAAGAATATTACGTCCTGCAAAAAAGAAGTATACCTTTCTCTTTTCTTACGAACCTTTTTTTATACCTTGAAAGTTTGGGTGAAAAGAGGTGTTTCCCTATTCAGCTTTCTCTTTTTTCTGTAATTCCCAAATTCCCATTCAGAGGTTTTTTTCGGTGGTGTGGAAAAGGCTAAAAAAATGCTTTGTTGGAGTCAACTCCTTTCCCTCCTTTCTCCAACACGTTATTATATCACTCTCAACATTGATGACGTACTTTGATCCTTATTAATTAGGAATCTCATAATCATCCGACATTTCACCGTTGAAGCCCGTGATAAAATTGTAATAAATATCGAAGAAAATATACAACCGCATCCAGTTTCAAATGTCAAATGTCTTGTGAAATCCGTACACAATCTCATCAACATTTTACGAGCTTTCCCTTTGTCCTTTCCACACACGCCGTCAATTTATTGCGGAAAAAAAGTTCCTGTTTTGTCTCTTGTCGACAACGATTCCATTCCAGAGAAAAAAAGCAATCTATTTGAGGTGGGGTTAAAAGGAAATAAATTTCCTACTTTTTTCCCTTCCTCTTAACTACTTTCTCCGGCTTTATTTTTTGTCACAGTCCTCCACACTTTCTTCTGTTTACTCCCCTGTTATTGCCTATTAGTCCGTTTTTCCCAGGTACACGAAATATTGTAAGTTTCCTAGAAAGCAAATTATGGAGCACGGTTCACTTCTCTAGACTTTCTCTCGTCACATGCCCCTGCACACGAAAAAGAAATATAGCAAAAAAAAAAGTGAAAGCAAATAATATTCGACGATCGGAAAGACATCTAACTCAATGTACATAACTAAAGGAAACGATGAGGATATAAGATGATGGCGTGTGTATTAGCATTAAAAGCTGGTTTCGACTTTCCAATTCGATAAATATTTGTAGTGTTCAAGACAAGATTTATTGATTGTATTTGAGTTATGTACACTTTGACTAGGCTCGTCCTTTCGTCACATTTACAGAGAGACGGGGGTCGTAAACTAGAAAAATGTTATATGAATCCGCTTTCTCTCTGTGAAAAAAAATTCATGCCTATTTTTTCTATATATATAAATATACGGTAAAAATCCAAAAAGAAGAACCGACCATTCAACTACAAAAATTCTTTCAAAAAACCTTCTCCTTATATATGAACCAGTGTGTGTAAAAGCATCTAGGGACAAAGCATGTGCAATTCAAAAGAGAGAAAAAAACTCCTTGAGGACTTGCAAAGAAGTATTTTCTCTTGTCTTCACGCTCAACAAGAATAAAGGAAATCACTATATCTATAGAACGTTACAGTGATATCCTTCCCTTGTTGAATGCCTGTGTTAAACAATATGTTGGCAGAAGTTGGGGGAAAGTTGTTCAAGATCGAGAATGTCTTGATGGGAAAACGTAAATCTTTTCCTCTTATGGACTTTGTGAATTTTTTTCTCTTCAGCTCTGCACACACACATTTTTATTCTTTTTTCCGCTTCTGGATAGTGTGTGGTGGTGAAAGGAGATATGAAAACTGAATGTTGGAGCTGCAACCATTTATTGTCTTTCTAAACAGGATTGTATGAAGAAAAATGGGGAAAATGCAAAATTTACAGTGTTTTGTATGCACTTGTATTTTTAATGTGTCCGTTATGTATGCACATAATGCACCCACACACCTCTTCCCTTTTTGAGAAAATACGTAAAGAGATCGTGTTGCAGCCACATAGTGGGAGAAAGTTGTGTGGAGAGATACTTGTGTGTAGGTGTGCATTTGGATGTTCGTTTTATAAGCCTTGTCGCTTTCCCCTCGCTTCCTCTCGTTCAGTGACTTCAAGAGGAATTACTGACGTGATCCTTCATGACTCTTTGACTTTTCCCTGCATTTCCTCCTCCCTTTGTCAATTTGCATGCATCATGCACACCGAGTTCCGACTAATAATGGTGATATAAATCTCGCATGTCTCATTGTGTGGGCGATTCATCTTGAAAGTAAAAATTTAAAAATAATTGAGGAAATAATGTAAGGACGAATAGATTTTTAAGATGTTATGTAATTGGGAGTAAAAATGTTCAATGTGAATTAAAACAACAAATCGAAGTATCTGTGTCATTTAATAACATATTTTTTTACAAATATTATGTTATCAGTCTACTAAAAAGAATACGATCAACTCTTCTAATTATATTGTAAATATTATTACTCCAACTCAAAAAATATTTTATATAACATTATCCTCGCTGTAATGCTATTAGAAATCCGCGTCGAGCCTTTTGTCACTCTTTCCCTCATTCATTCTTTTCGCGTACACCCTGAATCTACGAGCGTACAGCTGCCGTGTGGCGAAGACTACATGATGATGATGATCAGCATGAGACATTGTACAAGGATCCATTCGGTATTACTCGGGAGATGAGGGTTCGATCCCGATGAATTTTCAACCGTTTTCCTTCCTCACTTCAACTCACTTTTACCATTTTACTATTACACCAAGTGTGTACACACAATACACTCTATAACCTCAACTTTGAGAGGACGAAGAAAAAAGAATATAAATTTTGGTCATACATATTTCCGACGTACGCAAAAGCCCAAGTTCGACACAGCCTTATAGCAAAAAGCCAAAAAAGCGGTGGTCTAAACCAAAGTTATATACTCAAGCAAAGTTTCTCTTTTACACACAACTGTTGTTTCTCTACCATATCATATTGATACACACCTTTTCCACGAAGATCCAAGTATGCTCGTGTACCAGGGAAGTGAGCACATTTTATGTCCTTTCCCCCAGATTCTCTTTCCACTTTCTCTCAAGATATATTATGTAGATAGTCCGATATATATAAACATTATGATTTTCAAGGAAAACGGTCTTTTCCCTTCCAACTCTGAGTGTTGTCTCATTTTCCTCGTATTTTCCGATGGAGGGAAATACTCGGGAAAAGGCTCCCTGGAATTAGTTTCTGTGTATTTTGTCCCACACGCTTCTCATTCCGTCAAGCTTTTGAGCTTGAAGTTTGGAGTAAAAATTAATGTGACTCAATCCGATTTGAGAGACACCCCCAAAAATTCCCACGTCTGCTTCGTTGTAGGAATCATTGTTTATATCAATAATCCTCTAATTCTCCAAAATAAAAGATTGAAACGTATAAAATCACGACAGGTTGCAGAAAGGCTTTAGACGTTTCGAAATTCGAAGAATTTTCTCGATGTCATGATTTCCTTCGAAGTCCACCACTCAGTGCACTCCTTCCAAGAATTTGATGACTGTAAACGTGATGATGAAAATGGATGATACAAACTGTTTCACAAAAAAAATGTATACAGATGGTGTGGGAACGAAGTATATTATGTGGTCTCCAAGTATGTATCTCCATCTTTCATTCTGTCCATGGTTTTGTGTATTAAAAGAATTTTTTGCTTGAAGTGCGTTCCTCCATTTCGCGAGATTCCGAGTTGAAAAGTTTTTATCAGGAGTACACAAGCACAAACAAGCGCTCCACCAACATTTCCTGTTCATATCACACAAAAAGTGAATCTGCGAAGATTGAGATGGAATGAATTCATATAAAACTTAGTCTCGCACCACAACTCCAAACATGTATCCAAGATATAATACAACCGAGAGGAAAAGCTGCTCCAGCACAAAAAAATGTCTAGAAAATATGTGAAGCATATATCCGTATATTCACGCACGTACAATATGTGCACTCCCGTAACTTCCTTTGAGAGAGTAACACTATATATCATAGCATTTTTTATGGATATGAGAGCTGATATACAATTGTGTCTTTTTCGCTTGCTCTAAAATGGAATTTTATGTTACGCATTGTACACAGCATTGGTTAAATGATGAGTCTAAAATATTCCCAAAATCTTGTAAAACCGTATAGACAACCATTTAACAACTCAAATTTCACTGAAAGCGATTACCCTTTATTCCCACCCAAAATCCTGTTGTAATCCAGCAGCCAATCTGTCACCGCAACAAAATGGATCATCTCCCAAAGAACTTGACACCATCCTGAAGCCGTTGTGGTTCTGTTCTTTCGGAGTGGCTTCCGATCCAACATTTTAATCTTGTTTGAACATATCTCCTTTCATTCCACAAAATTCTGAAAAACAAAGCGTATTATTTCTTAAAGAATAAGAAAAGACAAGTTAATTCCAGAAAACATACATACTTTCTCGGTTTTCTCGTGTCACGCTTATACGTGTCCAAACATTACGGAGCTGTATTACATACGCATATTATTACGTCTCACCCGTCGTCACATATCAACTTTGACTGCTTTTATAGGAGCTCCCATACCTCGGATTTTTTTTACAAGGATATTACGATGATGGCCACGACGACTCAAGCTTTCTCTCTTTGACTCGTCTTGACTGTGACTGACTTGAGACACATCTTTCAATTCAGTAAATCTCTTCCTTGGCTCCAGTTTTCGGTCTCGCCTCTCCAACATTGTAGCTCCGTATATTTTTTTGGGGGGATTGTTGGTGTCAAAAATGTCAAGTCTGAATATAAAATAAACTCGTAAAGATAAGCCTTCCTTCCCCCATTCGTCTGTATAGACATATTTATTATATGATGATAGAATTGGATTTTTTTTTGTGGAACGGTAGCACAAAAAAAAACGGTGTGATGTTCGAATATAAAAGAAACGTCTTTTCGGATGAGTCCCTTTTACAAGCATAAGGTCTACTTTCTATAATAAGGAGGCATCCGAAACCTTTTCACGTTTTCCTCTTTTCCACAAGCTCTGTCCTTTTTTTCAGACTCACATTTTTGTAGACTGGAGAGCGTCAAATTATCATGTTAAATACATACATGTACATTTTGTTTCGGGGAGTCTCTCCAGAAAGTGAGACCCATTCACGACATATTTGTATTCAACGACCCATGGAACGGACATCAACATCTTCACACACAAACATCACTTTAAGTCCAGAGATACTACTAAAGATCTATGCAGTGTGTCAAGTCACCGTTGTCGTCATCAACTGGAAAGCTCACGGACCTTCGCGTTTTATGTCTCCTTTTTCTTCCTTCAAATGGATTCACTCCCTTAAGCATCCTTTTCCTCTGACTCGACCATTATCTCGTTTTTTTTGTTGTTGAGGTATTCCCACTTGTAAAATGGTTGAACATCCCACAAAACGTAGGTGTGAGCCTTTTTACTCAAAATCCAAGATGCTGTTACATGTCTTCTCTGTTTCGGCGTTTGTAAGCATGTGAGAGAATTGTGGTGTATTATGTAACAAGATGTGTATTAGGAGGAAGGAAAAAAGGCCTTGAGGTAGGAGATTGTGTTAAGAGATGATTACAAGGAGTGCTTTTTTCAATGCTATCGGAGAGCTTAACCATGCTTGACCTTCTTTATTGGGGAGGCTCGAAGTAATGTGATAATACGTCTTGGAAATCTATTCCGCTTATGTGAGAGGTTTCAGCTTGGGTGGTAGAAATCTGGATGATTTACGCATCCAAATGAGATGGGTACATGGATATTGTTATTTTAAAAAAACAACGGGTTTATTATAATTAGAATGACTGAACATTGAATGCGAACAGAAGAAGAAAAACCAAACCGAAAACCTGTGTTTATCTGATGTAAGACACATTTAATCTGAAAAGTTCAAACGATGTCAAAATTTTCCACACCACATTTTAGATGTGTTCTGCGAGTGCGCAAATCAATGCGACAAAAGTCAACTTTCTGCAGCCCACACACGAGCACGTCGTCTTCGTTGAAAGCAGGTCAGTAAATCAATTAGGAGCTTCAAATCGAATGATATATCTCTCGAAATCTGGAGCATCTGTATTGCATAAAATGGAGACACACCCACGGATTTTATTTTCTTCGTACGAGCCTGTGAAGAACTCATTTGAGCTCGACAAGGGTTAAAAGTGAAAACATTAAGAAAAACGGCCGTCACTTGCTTTTCAGAAGGAGAAAGTACGTTGAGAAAGCTCATGGAAAGTGTGTATAAGGGAGGATTACAGGATCTCACTGAGATTACTGGCTTATCTCTCACGACAATCGAAGAGGTGGGAAAGCTAACGTCATATTATGTGTACATTTAAACAATTCACTACTTTTCTTCCGTCAAATCCTCACAAAAAGTAACAATACGACAACCACCATATGGCTTTCTTTTGTGAAAGTAAAAGAAAGTCTATACCCTTTTCACCTATACTTACATTTTCATATCAAACTTTTTTCTTCTTCTTCAAGCATTTCATTCAGCCCACGAACATGGCAGTGGTAACTTTGTTGAACAAAAGGAAATCTTTGTACTTCTCCGAGTTGCTCATTCAAGTCCCCTGCTGACTTCAGCTCTCAATAAATTTTCATCAACTTAATCTTCTCACACTGACGTGTATGATTCTGTTTCCTAATCAAGTCTACAGATATACATATTATGTATGAATCGAGACACACAAAAAATGGAGAAAGTACAGAGAGAAAGTTATTTTTTTTAGCTTCGCACTTGTTTACCAAACACCAATTTCCCACCAAGTGGTCGAAAACTTCGGGGAGTCCCTGGAAATTGTATAAATACCTCAGGGAGACAATCGCTTTGGTCACAGTGCCCGGCCGGGTAGTCCAAGAAAGTCTGGAGAAAGCAACAGCAACGTCCGAAAGAAATTAGTTTTAAAACGTTCAAATTTTCTTGGAATCAACTTGTAGCATTACATTTTGATATCCAATTTTCACCCCAAAAAAACTGTTTCTTTGTAGTGCGTGCTTTCCAATTTTTTTCACAATGAATATTTTACTAACATTTGTGACCTTAACAGGGATTGCTTGTGCGCACGGTAAAAAAAATCTAAAAAATTTGTATTCACTTTTTTTAACTTTCCTTTGGAGGAACGTTTCTGAAGATAACATTTTTGTAAAAATTTTCTCCAGCTCAAGAGAAAGGCAACTCGATAATTCCCTTCCCCCGAGTTGGCCGTGCCGGAAACGTGTTGTCTCCAGGACTCATCCCCTTTCCCAGAGTAGGTCGAGATGGTGGTAAGAACACTGGAAGAAAGTGATACATCTGAGAAAAAAATGAAGAGGAAATCTTTTTAAAAAAAACTATATACGAAGAAAGAAGCTTATTAACATAAATTTTGTATTTGAAGGAATGCACGAAGTGAAGCGTCAATTGATTCCTTTCCCCCGTGTAGGAAAGCGCGTTCCCTTGATGTGGCCTGTCGGAATGGGAATGCCGATTTACATGGATCCCTACTACAACAACGCCGCAGCAGCCGAGTTAGAGGCGGCTCAGTATGCCCCATGGCTGGTGGATCCGGAATCGCCAGCTTTTGTGGGAGACAAGGTGGCGGACGACAACAATCTCGAGGTTGACAAGAAGAACGTTGCAAACTCCGGAGGTGGTGGGATGTGGTTTGGGCCTCGGCTCGGGAAGAGGAAGAAGCGCTCCATTGAACCTGCCTCCGAGTCCTCTTCAGAACACTCGAGAGACACTCTCGACACACGAACCCTTGTCAAAATTTTACATAATTTCAACTGGGCCATTGTCCCAGTCAAAGGTACTCCACCGACATACACCCCACATAAAGACATTCAGTACTAGGAGAAAGGTAGACACACGTAGTAATAGTTGACTCACCCTGTTTTCAGAACGCAGAACTTTCACTCCACGATTAGGTAGGAGTTCTGGAGAGATTTCTGTTCACAATCGAGCTCAACCTTTGACTCCAAGGTACATACACACTTCATACACATTTTAAGAGAAAGCACGAGTGAAAGCTGAACAGCTTGACATATCAATCCCTCAACAATGCATATCAGTGAAAGAAAATCATTACATTTTTGACGTATTTCCCCGTGGTACACATCTCTTTTCACCTCAACGTAGACTAGGAAGATCTCACGAAGTCGTGCCAGCCGAGCTTGAAGTTGATGATGACGCTCGATACACCAGATCCGAAGAGCACAGTCACGGCAAAGGCACCGTCCGTCCTCCGGGTGATCCCTACTCACCGAGATTAGGACGTGCTGACCATTACTCAAATCGGCGAGATGACCGCGAGTAGAAGCCCTCTTCCAACACTTGTTTTTCCAATTTTTCCCCCATTTTCTACAAGTGATATTGTGCATCTTGTGTGGTCGTGTGGATCACGTTTGTGACGTACTCGTCAAATTTTACTCCCTTTTATAGATGTTCTTGTATATATCATGTTTGAAAATGTTAAAAAAAGCAACATCTTTTATTCTATTTTCTATTTTATTGAGAATGAACCTACAACCAAGTATTAGTTGTAGTGAGAAGAAAGCCAATACACTTAATGTAGATGTAGAAAGGCTGTGAGGTTGGCAAAATATGAGCTGTCTCACATCAACATAATATAGCCTATTAAAATATTCTTATTGTCTGACTACAAACTTAAGTGACGTACATTAAATGACCTATCACCAGAAAGATATTGTGAAATGATTAGATATGAAGATGTTCCTACGGTGTTGAGAAAGTTTTAATATGTTATTCATTTTGCGACATTTTAACACAATTATCATTCAACGTAAGGATTAAACATTGATTAAAATAAAAGCTAAAATCAGCCATTATTCTTCAAATCCATCTTATATTTAAGATATAAGAGGTTGAGCTCGGGAAATATTAAACT
>JAHZMW010001036.1:0-34801 GCA_027743745.1 Alloscopus bannaensis | reverse complement strand
CATAGGAGAGTTTGTGAAGGCCGAGCCCGTTTTGTTTTTGGACAATATATTTTAGAATCGTGTGAAACTTGAGTGTTTTGAAACGTAATTCAGTGACAGAAGTCAGCTTCTGGATTTTTGCAGAAGTTACTCGATTTACAATTACAGCAAAGCAATGAAAGCATGTATATATTATTATGCGCACTAACCTAAAGTGAGACCGAAATCATTAATTATTCCGAATTCAGACACATTACTGATTACACCATAATAGCCCATCATCTGGCTGGTAAAGTGTTAACATTTCTGATTCAATTGGGATTTAGTGTAATGGTTTGCATTCAACCCAGTCTCGTAATGACTGGCAAATCATTGCTATAAAGTTGAAAGGTAATCACATGTTTAGTAGTATAGCTTATGCATTAGTCATAGTCATGCGATGGATTGTATCGTGTTCACTCTTGCATGTCACTTGGCATTGTTTACTCCGTAATTCGTACTTAACAATTGGCTTAATGATTATTTACATTTTTGTTTTAGGAAATAAATATATGTGTATGGGGACTCGAGAATCCTGGTTGGATATTGCCGAACTTTTACCGTGAACATTTTTAAACTTCTGGAGATATTTTGAAAAAATGACGGACCTATTGAGTGCCCCTCTGAAGAAAGGTTCGGAGGTGGATATTGTGAAACCTCTGAAAAACATCATCGCCGGCATATATTCAACAGCGGACAAACCTGAAGATTTCAGCGCAGCAATTGCCGAAACGAGTAAATTGAGGGGACAGGTGTTATCCAAAGGTCTGGACAAATCACATCCTGCGTTGGAGCTTATGTACAGGTGCGTCTAAGTGTTGTGACAAGAATTTAGCTTAGTGGTTGATTTTTTGGAAACATGAAAATGAAAGACATGTGGGAGAAACTACAAATTGAGTGTTCATTGTTTAGATACCATGATCAGATAGCATCACTGGAGACAAAAATTCCTGCTCACGAGGTGAACATTGCCTTCAAGTGGAAGGATGCGTTTGATAAGGGGTCGCTGTTTGGAGGAAGAGTCAGTTTAAGTAAGAGAATGCTTGATACCTAGAAGAAAATCAATTTTTTCCCACATACTATATTACCAGCTCACTGTGTTGCTCTTTGTTAGGTACAGCTAATGTTTTTACTTTTACTTTTAGCGTGTCATTCCTTTGCATTCGAAAAAGTTTGTACCCTGTATAATATCGCCGCTCTGCAAAGTCAGGTTGGCGCTGCCACGAGGATAACTGATTCTGATGAGGAGCTGAAAACTGCTGCAAAGTTATTTCAGGTCTTCTGTAGTTTGATTATTATGTAGATGTTGTTGCCGACTCTTATTTCAATTGGTTCTGAAACATCAAATTAATCGAAATTTGCTAGGCTGCATCTGGAATTTTTGCCCAATTAAAATCAGCAGCGTCTACAATGGGAGGTCAAGAGCCCACTCCAGATTTGTCTCCAGACGTAACATCCGCCCTCTCTGCACTAATGCTTGCACAGGCTCAAGAAATATTTGTGACGAAAACCGTTCAGGATAAAATGAAAGATGCTACGATTGCCAAGCTGTGTATACAGGCGGAGGACATGTATGCGGATGCACTGAGACAGATGCAAAGAGACACGGTTAAGCATTTATGGGATAAAGAATGGCTACCGATCGTAAGTTTTTATTATAAATAACATTTTGGGATGGGGTGAGGACGCAGTAATTTGTTTCTGGCTATGATGAAATTATATTTTTTCCATAAAGGTTGCTGGTAAGCAAGCAGCATTTTCTGGATTGAGCCAATATTTCCAAAGTCAAGTTTGCGCACAGAAAAAGCAAGTAGGAGAGCAGATTGCTAGATTAAATCATTGCTTGGAGGTTTTGAAGCAAGCACAGCAGCGCTCGGGGGTGCCGAATTTTTTTGCGGATTACGTGAACAAGGCTACAAGGTTGGTAGCGGAAGCTAAGAAAGATAACGACTTTATTTACCACGAAAGAGTTCCTGAAACATCATCACTGATGCCGATAGACAAGGTAGCTTCTGCCAGATTGGCAAAGCCCACACCAGTATCCGACAGGATGGCCACAAATTTCAAGGATTTGTGAGTTTAATTTTCAAATTGTATACTCAGTGTAAATGAAATGAATGGATTAATGACTACAAACTCTACTATTCATCAGGTTTGAGGAGATGGTGCCAGTTGTCGTACACCAAGCGATGGCTTCTTGTGATGTTAGGAAATCTGAAATGACAAATTCAAAAATTGCACAGCTACGCGAGGCAACGCATCTACTTAATTCCATCTTGGCTTCACTAAATTTACCTGCTGCCATTGAAGATTCAGTTGACGGGGCTGATGCAGTTCCACAGTCGTTGAAGGAAAAGGCACGTTCCGCTCAGGAGGCTGGAGGAATAACAGCTTTGATGCAATCTGTCAATGACCTCCCTGAACTAGTTCAAAGAAACAGGGAAATTCTTGACGAGGTATTTTAATCGTTTTGCAAAGTCAGTTAATTTCATGTAATTATGCATATGACGCAAGAGTATTTTCTTGAGGCAGGCTGAAAGAATGCTTCGTGAAGAAGAAGAATCAGACAATCAGTTGAGGGCCCAATTAAAGGAGAAGTGGACGAGAACTTCTTCGGATAAACTGAACGGCACATTCAAAACGAACGCAGGACGGTATCGTGAGATACTGAATAACGCGCTAGCTGCCGATGAGGTCATAAGGTAAATAATGAAAAGCGATATGAGAAAAGGGACATTGTTTGTAAATAGTCGTGATCTGGAATTCGTTCTAGAGTAATGAATTTAATTCCGTATTTAAAATTTGATTTCAGAGGAAAATTAGCTACACATCCAGCAAGCTATTGAAAAGCTCAGTGGAGGAGAAGCTGGAGTTTCTGATTTTATTCCAAAAGACACAACTGGCAAAGTTCAGGGTTCTGAAAGTGCTAAAGGGAATTTGCGGCATCTTATGAATGAAGTAAGACTCAGTCATATGTATTTAGTTGTTTACACACGAGTAACTAGAGAAGGAAGGAACCAAGACGCAAATCAGATTATTATAACAATAATCATTTACAGGTTGAACAGTTGAAATCCGCACGTGAAGCTTTGGAGGAGAGAATCAAAACTTTGGCTTTTGATTTGAGGACACCGTTTTTGAATGCTTTAGCCCAAGATGGTGCCATAAATGAACCTGCAATTTCGGTGGAACTTCTTGGAAAAGCATTCTCTCCCCTAGAGCAGCAAGTTAAGGACTCACTAGAAAAACAGGAGACTCTGGTGGCGGCCATCCAGCAAAATAGCGACGAATACTTTGGCAGAAAACCTGGGACCGATTCTCTCAGTCGCCGGGATCAGGCTATGCGTCAACTAGCGGAAGGTTACGACGCATACATGGATATCCAAAACAATTTGAAGGAAGGAACCAAGTTTTACAATGATTTGACTCAGGTACTTGAACTCACCCGATTTTCCATTGCTCGACGATTTGAAACCATTTTAATTAACGCCATACGTCATTGTTTTCAGTTGTTGCTGGCTTTCCAAAACAAAATTGGAGATTTCTGCTTCGCCAGAAAGACGGAAAAAGAAGAACTTTTGAAAGACGTCACAAGGGAAGCATCCAGCAGTGGAAGCGCCACACAGGCCCCTCCACCACGTCCACCACCGCCAACCAATGTAGCTCCTGCTCCCACAGCTGCTCCGCAGTACACATCAGCACCTGCGGCACCCCCAGGTGCAGCCCCTCCACCATATTATCAGCCACAACAACAACCTGGAGCACCGCCATACCCTTCGGGCTTTCCACAAGCCATGCCAATGCCATTCCAAGCTCCAATGGCACCATATCCAGCTTACACACCGATGCCTGCGGCTTTCAACCCGTACGCAACTTATCCACTTCCTTCAAGTAAGTCGGATAACACTGGGACTAACAAAAGCCATTTTCATGGTTATGAAAACCCATGCCATGATTGTATGTATTTGATTTGATTGCAGATTACAATCCATACCCACAGCAGCCTATGGGTTATCCACCTCAACAGCCTTACTATCCACAACCGCCTCAGCAGCCACCACCTCAGTAATTCTGCTGACCAGCACTGAAGTATTGAACCTGACACAATATCGGTATGTCCGGGTCAGGTGTGAAAAATGTTGAATTAATTAATCCTTTAGGCAAAAGTGTGCATCTGTGATTGAACTCCACGTGTCTTGCTAAGATATATACTTCTCTATCTCGGTGGTGTTTGTTGTTATCCCACAATTTAAAATTGTACTAAAATATGCATAAATATAAATATTTGTTTCGATTGCTGAGACCTAAAGTTACAATTTGAGATGCACATGTTCGATTTGCTGCTGATGTGCCTGTTTGTTAGTGTTTATGAAAGGTGTTTGCTGAAAACGAGATTGTAGCTTGGTATGAATAATTTTATTTAAATTAAATCTTCAATATAAAATTCTACACAGACAGATATAAATGTACAATTTATTGAAAATTGAAATACAATTCCGGTAATTAAATAGCATAACTACGTCAAGAAAGTTTTGCATGTACCTTTGATTTTTTCATCTATATATTACTTTTAAGTCAAATTTTTACTCACTTTGTCTAGCTCTCTTGCTGGGTACTGCCTCTTCGTCGTCATCCTCATCCTCCTCACCTTCTTCGTCCTCCTCCTCGATACCCTGTTGTTTGCGGACTAGTAAGTTCGCTTTCCCTAACGGCCCAAACCCTTTTGGAGTGTCAATATCTCTAACATCGTATGTATGAAACGGAACTGTAGACAGCCAGTTGAACATTGATTTTTCTTCGTTTTCCGTACGCGTCACTACAGGATATATTTTATCTTGACAGAAACTTTCAATCTTGTCCGCAACATTATCCCAAATCAAAGCCTCATGCATCCCATCAGAACCGTAGCGTTTGTTGTATGGGTCGTAATGGGCTTCGCCCAGCATCAATCCCAGTCCAGGAGCCATTGGAATATCTATCCTGTCTAGAGTGAATGCCTTACCCAACGTGTCTTCGTTGGCGTATCCTCTGAGAATGGCTACCGCCAAACCAATCATTTTTCTGATCTGGTGCAGCATAAAACTTTGACCTTTCACCTTGAGGACAACATATTCAAGTCCGTCCTTCAGGAAAGGCTCCGAAGACTCAAAACTCATTATAAAGCGCTTTGCACTTGGGTCCGTTGGTTTCTTTCTGGAAGTAAAGTTGTGGTAATTCTTAGTCCCCACGTACAATTTCAAAATTTTACGAAGGTTCTCCAAAACTTCTGAACTCATACGGTAATCCTCCTGCACTGGTTGATCAAACGGAGTAAATGCGAAGGTGGGAATCATATAAAGGTAAGTCCTCGCAAAGCAAGCGTTTTTCGAATCGAACCCTTTTGTAACTTTCCGGTAGTCCATGACTCTAATTTGATCTGGAAGATGTCCGTTAACCGCTTCACAGTCAAAGTCCTTCGGAACCATCATGGACACGATTTGTCTTGCCGCTGACACATTTTTATCTGTTCGAGCAGCCCTCTGAAACTTGACTGAGTACGGCTTTCGATGTTCTTCCTCGGTCACCACTTTCGCAGCAAGAAAGGCAGTCAATAAATCATTTTCGATTGTCCGTGTCCCATTTTTCTGAAGCTGCATCCCGAAATAACCCTGTCCACTATAACTGAGCATAATCGCCGCTTTCATTTTGCGTACAAATTGCCTACGTTCGGCTGGTGCGGAATCTGCTGCTTCTTGTTTCGTGCTTGCTTCTTCAAGGAGTGTGGAAGTATCCGTTGGATTCTGTTGGCCAGTTTCAGGTACTTCAATAGATTCTGCAGCATTAGCAGCCGCGACTGCTGCTCCGGACCCCTCAGCACCAGTGGATGCCATCCTTCTGCAATTAATGTTGACACAGAAGGAGTGTGACGGTATTGTCGACCTCAACTTTTGCCCGTTTTTACCGATACTGTTGGAAGTCACAAGTGGTGTGAAGGAAAGTTTACTACCGCAACTACTGATCAACCGTCCAATCCTGGCCGCCATTCAGAGATCTCCAACTTCCTGGATATAAAAACGAAATGAAGTCACTGTGAATGTTATATTATAACCATTACCACAATGTCACCGGCGGAAACAAATGTCACTTGTGTTCCTCTGATAGTTACCTGTCAATCTGTCACCTGTAAAAATCCTTTCTTAGATAACCGCTGCTCCAGAAAGGAATACCACAACAATTCACAACTTTCATTTAAACCTGTCGTTTCGTTCAAATTAATTGACCACAAGTGAAATAGCAAAACTATGATTATGAAGAATGATTGGGTAAAATCTTAAGTTTTATCCATCTTTAGNAAATAGCAAAACTATGATTATGAAGAATGATTGGGTAAAATCTTAAGTTTTATCCATCTTTAGGTCTCGGCTCAGGAGGATTTTTTCTCGGTAGCATGCTTTCACAGTTTTGTGTTGGTCTTATAAACTACATAATGCATACACCGATTCACAGATTTTTTATTGTAAATTCTCCGTTTCAATTTCACGTTGATGGATGGGGCATTGTGAGATACGGTGCTGTACCTCTAAAGCTCGTAAGCTGCGACTCGCAACAAAGTCGAATCACGCCCAGAACGAAGGGAATACGTACTGAAACTTATTCAGTGCCATTCACCGCGGAAAGCAGATTCTTCATTGAACGACTTGTCGGGAATTTGTTACAAAACAAGTAAAATTTAAATTATTATGGTGTTCATAATAAACGGTCTCAGATGCATGATTGTCCATTGTCCGTGAGAAAATCCAAGGGAGAGAGCCAGCTTGTTTTCCATCTTTCTCCGAAAAGCGTTTGAACGTATTTTCAGGTGCATTTGAATAAAGAAAAGTAGGTCGTTTTGTAAATTAACCGAAACAACTAGAATGCTTAACATTGTCAGCAAGCAGCAGGTGAGTTCAATGATGCATGGAACAAAAGAGACTAATCTGGAGTACATTACACATGGTCAAAAGTCAAAAAGGTTTTTAATACATAATTAGGCAAAATGGGGCTTCCTCGAGCATTGCTCTCTTTGGTGCTTTGCGAGCTAATGATAGGAATTCATTAACCTTTGACCCTCACTTTCAATTTTTAAAAAAATTGCAAACATCATTAAACTCTCATTTTTCGGAAGTGTGTCATTTTTTCAAATGTATGAAGTCTTAAGACTTCTTAAAGAGTCCTAACCATGTTTGCATACAGTAAACTGTTTAATTAGTTTACGAAGAAAACCAGAACACTTTAATATTCCAAGTATTACTGATACGATTACAATAGCAATTTTGTTAAACTGTAAAAGTAGTTTTTGTAGTGTGGAGCAGCAGCCGAATAGGAGGAATTGTTTGTTCTCCACTCTCTCCATTGTTATCCGCTTGAATTCGGGGAAATGTTAATACAATAGTCATTATCAGAAACGCACTGGATTCATTGCTTCTACTATTTGCTGTAATATTGCTGCTTGTTTAAATTCTTGCTGTGTTATATATTGTTAAACTGAAGCAGGGTTTTAGTTTTTTTGGTAAAACACTTTAATATTCCAAGTATTACTGATACGATTACAATAGCAATTTTGTTAAACTGTAAAAGTAGTTTTTGTAGTGTGGAGCAGCAGCCGAATAGGAAGAATTGTTTGTTCTCCACTCTCTCCATTGTTATCCGGTTGAATTCGGGGAAATGTTAATACAATAGTCATTATCAGTTGAAGTGAAATTTAGAAAATTAAATAGAACGCACTGGATTCATTGCTTCTACTATTTGCTGTAATATTGCTGCTTGTTTAAATTCTTGCTGTGTTATATATTGTTAAACTGAAGCAGGGTTTTAGTTTGTTTTTTGGTATATTATATACTTAGTATATAGTTTTGTACGAGGTTTGAGGGTGTTGTGTGATGCGACTCGTGTGAATTTGCTCTGAAAGTCAAGTTCTGTCAATCACATCATCGCTTTAATATATTTAACACTTCGTAAAATCGAATTGTAATGGAAGGTCTTACTCATTGCACATCTTCGTGGGTAATGGAGAAATACTTGGGTCCAGAGGATGCGGCTAGGAAAGAAGAAAGCGACTCTATGTTTATGACTCTTCCTCTAGAGGTAGAAAGAAGCTATTGAATATTTATTATTAAATTATTTTTTAAAATTGTATTGAAACATTGTCTGTATAAAAGTTTGATGATGAGTAATTATTTGTTGTTTGATTTGATTTATAGATGAAAATAAAAGTGTTTGAGGAGCTGCCACTCGAGACGCTCAAGAAATGCAGACTGGTTTGCTCCGCCTGGTGCGACATTATCAACACCAACCACTTGTACTCCTTGGTCATCAATGATCAAAAGTTTGACTACACCAACTGCCAGTTTCCACCATGGAAAGTAGAAAAGTGCGTCATTGTAAGCCTTGCCGAAGACTTGACCTTTATTCACTCACCGGAAAAATTGCGAAAGCTCTTCTTTTGGGGAGATATTCCTCGCACTAATTTCCAAAGATTGTTAACCCAAGCCACGCACCTCGAAGAGCTGAGTCTCGCAAATGAAGTTTTCTGCCAGGATTTATGGACGGGATGTGAAGCCTTGAAGCTGAATAATTTGCGAAAACTTGTGGTTTTCTTCACAACTTTTGACATTTTTAAGGTGGCTATGGCTGATAACCTGGTGGGCCTCTTTTCGCTAGAAATGCCGAACCTTGTATCCTTGAAGGTTACGATCATTGGTGAATCGCCTAGGCGGAACGTATTTCGTTACGTCCAAAAGGAGCTTCATTTTGCAAAAGTCTTTCTCACCTTTCTTTGCCGGCTGCGGAAATTGAAAGTACTCCAGTTGGAGATGTCACCGTATCTGAAAGTGAGCGATGAAGTTGCAAGGGAATTGATGCAGGAACTAGACCATCTTTGTCAGATCAAGCTTCACCTTCACGTTTGCCGTTTGGTAGTGTCACCATTTTATTTTAAAATTTTGAAGCCGGTAATGCTCGAAACCCAAGTTTTGAAGGATTTCCGCTGTCAGATGCCATTTTCAGCCTCATTCACCGGTCCATTCAGCATATTCCAAAGGGTACTCAAACTCAGTCGAGTGACCTTGGAGGCAGTGAATTTACATTGGTGCTTCGGTATGCAGACAATTAACACCTTCGATTTTGGAATGTTCGCCTCCATGCAGTGCTTGAAAAGGCTCATCTTTAAATCTGCACTTAAAGAGTTGATCTTACCAAGCATTCAACACCTGGAGCGGCTCCCAGCGTCTCTGGAGCATTTAGACATTGAAGGCTTTGAGTGCAGATCCGCAGAGCTGAAATCCATGCTGGATATCTTGACTCGTTTGAAGTATCTTCGTTTAATACGTGTTGGGTCAATCAGTGGGTTTGGAATTGACGGAAGCGTGGCAAAGAAAATTGTATTCGGTTCGATTGATTCGATTCGAATCGGGCCGATGAGTTGTCTTGTGCCAGGTGTGGAGGATGAGGAGTTTGAATTTTTGCGTGAGAGCTTTAAATTAGATAGCTTTGTGTGCGGTAAAATTGTAACCCTTGATTTAGCAAAGTTTCGTCAAAAAGCTGAAAAGAATGTTTAAAAAAATTAAGATTTTCACTGTTAATTATCTTTCTTCCATATTAGAATGCACTGGATTTTTCTGTAACATTGTGCATGTGCACTCCATAATTGTAACTTGTGGATTTGCGTGAATACAACCGTTTCATCTACATGTAATGTTATTCCTAGTAGTAGAGAATGTCCATTCATTTGCATAAGGCATTCAATAGTTTGTGATGCAGTCTAATTTTTGTATTCTCAAGTTGAGAATCTCAACTTCTAACCCTTGTTTTAGATGCAATGATGAGCAGCAGGGAGTCCCAGTCTCAAGGTTATAATGCGTTTGGCCTTTCACTGCACTCCGTGACTTTGATTAAAATTCATACAACATGAAACGTTGTCATTGCTTATATTGTCACAAAAAATCGGTATTCTCGAAAGGTATTTTTCCTCAGGCGGTCATGATTTTAAATGTAGATGAGTTGAATGAAACAGACATCATGACTATGACTTCCAGTCGAACCCAGGTATGCCAGTCAGAAACGTGACAAGTTTCAAGAAACGCACGTGAAAAAGGTACAATTTAGTTTAAAAAATTCAATATATATGAAAGCATTCTCTATAAACACGTTTCATAGAATCTTTGTGACAATCTCTCATTGACTGCAGAGAGAATCCTGTCCAGCAAGTTCGCAAATGCAACGTGTCCCTCCGCCGTCAGCCGTAAAACCTCGGGTGACTTCTTTTTTTACAGGTATTTCTAAAAGTCTGATGAGTGTTTACCACTCAAGTCTGTGCAAAATATTATTGACAAAACAATCTTCATTGTTGGAGCAGCGCATGTTATTTAACCAAGCAATGATATGGTCTCATCGATTGGTGTATCATACTTCACTTGCATGAAAGAGTTAAATCATCACGTAGATGGTTGGAGTAGGCGTGTCCATTATATAATGTGAACACAGCACATTTATATACTGATATGGTCGGTGTTGTTTCGATATAAAGTTTATCTTTGCCTATATCCAAGATTTGTATACCTAATTATGCGTTCTTATCAAATGGAAACGCTCGCTTCTCGCATGGCCATGTCCAGTTGTCACCATGATTGTCTAAATGTGTGAAGGCCTTCATCTTTTCGTGTATTGAGGTCCACTTGCGTGCCTATCGATAACGCAGAATAATATACAAAGTTTTGCATAGAATAGACACTCACTAGCTCGAGAAAAGCGAGATATGTCAGTCAACCTGATTTTTGTTAAGATTGTTGAATAACAAAGATAAGGTCTCGCTCATATTATAAGCGTTGTGTTTGACATTTTATTCAACACTTCGTGGCAAGTCAACGAATTCGTTCTTTTTAAAATGCAAATGTAGCAGCGTGTTGCATTACTGGAAGCATTACTAGAAAAGCATTTTGAAATTAACAATACGTCTGCCATCATGGGAGCTTCTAGGCTCTGGGTTGCCGCTGTGTGCGGAATTATCGTGGTCAGTCGATTCGTGTAGTTTTTCATTGTTTTCAACATTTCTGTACTCCAAGATAATTTCACCTATGCAAATGTTATTCTTGCTGCAGGCACTGATTCCAGCTAACTCAGCGGTAATGTATAACAATAGGAAGGCCCAAGAGGACCTGCCAATGGTTTACGAATACTTCCGAAACTCATCCGAGAACGTTCAAGGCCTGGTCGCAGAACCGGACGGATTTAAGTAAATTATCTGTTTCAATTGTGCTTCATTTTAGGAAATTGCTTTAGCGGAGAAAAGCCCAAGACGTTCTATGATTGTGAATTGTACATGAACACAGGTTAAATGGGAAAAGGATCACGATCATGTTAACAGAATATATTATTATGTAATTAAAATGACATTTTATTCGATCTAAAAATTTGCCAAAAAAGGTTTTTTCTTTACTATCACGTAGCTGGCTAATGCGAGATCCGGAAATGAAAGTAAGGCAAAACTACCAACCGTATCTGGACAGGGTAAAGATTTTCTTTGACGAACTTCTGCCTCGAATTTCTGACCTGCAATTTACGCGAGGTGGTCCCATAATTGCAATTCAGGTAAACGACAATATACAACATAACAGTATTCATTAATTCATGACGAGTAATGACCATGCAATTTCTCAAACTTGTGCATGTCAGTCTTTTCATGTATTTTATTATTATAGCTGGAAAACGAGTATGCATCTTTCAATTTAGTCGCAAAAGAGTATTTGGAACATATCTACCAACTCTACGAAGACCATGGATTTACTAACGAAACGCTTTTCTTCACATCCGACGGAGCTTGGAACGGAGACAGGGGAACACTTCCAGGCATCTTGATGACAGCAAACTTTCAAGCAGATGCCGATACAAACTTTGCCACATTGAAGGAACTGCAGCCCGATAAGCCCGTAATGGCTATGGAGTTCTGGGCTGGATGGTAATAATGAATGACTCCACATTTACTTTGCATGGATTGAATAGCTTAATTAATTAAAGTCCGACTTCACGAGAAAATCTAATGAAATGCTGGAAATTACAGGTTTGACCATTGGTTCGAAAATCACCATACATTAAAACCAGGAGCTTTTGTTGACACGCTAGACTCCATTTTGGGAACAAAATGGAATGGATCCGTCAATTTATATAGTAATACTTGCAAGCTAACAAACATTCACACGATTCCAGAAGCGCTAATAATGATATAATTTTTGTCCAAAATAATTGACATTGGTGATTGATTGCAGTGTTTCACGGTGGCACCAACTTTGGCTTCATGGCTGGTGCAAACTTTCGGCTTACTGGTCCATTGTATGATGCTGATGTTACTTCTTACGGTATTCATATCTACAATTAGATTTGAACTGCTTACTTGTATGTCATAATTGTGATTCGTTTGATCATTGTGGAATTCATGTATATATATCCTCCATATTTAAAAACTTTGTATTTCTGTTTGTAATGCTTGCAAATTATGGAATTTGTAGATTATGACGCACCGTTGTCGGAAGCTGGTGACTACACAACGAAATACCTGCTTGGTCAAACCCTTTTCGATGTCTACCAAGAACCACGGATAAAAGTCACGGAGATGATTGCGGAGAGTGCGAAAACGGCTTACCCTACTGTAACGCTTCAGCAGTATCTAACCTACGATGACATTATTGCCCAAGTTCCGGAAACTTCAAAGTTTAGAATGGAGAGTCCTGTGTCAATGGAGCATCTACCAATGAACAATGGCAGCGGGCAGAGTTACGGCTATATCATCTACCGCAAAGTTGCAGATGTCTCTAACGGAAGTAATTTTGAGGTTTGAGAACTCCGATTGACACCAAACGTTTTGCATTATTATCCTCCTCAAGAAGGCTTGACTCAAAACTTCATTTTAACCCTAGGCTGGACCAGTTCGCGATTTTGGAATGCTCCTTGTAGATAGTCAACTTCAACCAACGAGATTCCAAGGACCAAGTTACTGGATCAATACGTAAAGCAGCATAATTCATAAAAATGCACAACGACGCTTCTGTAAAAATGCACATAACTTCTCTTACTATTATTTTGACACTCATTTGCTTCAGGGTTGAAAACTTTTCGCTGAGCGTGGGTGCAGGAGGTCAACACACTGTGGATTTATTCATTGAAAACACCGGAAGAATCAACTTTGGTGATGATCAGCACTTTCTCCAGGAGAAAGGACTCCACAACGGAACATTCAAATTGAATGGTGACGACATCACTGATGTCGAAGTTATTGCTTTGGAATTTAAGTCTGCTTGGGTAAAAGGGTAAGTGATTAGGTCTATTGAAGAGAGTGTGCCATCGCCCGTTTTGCTAATGAGCTCATACTACAAATGCAAAATTTTTCAGACTCTCAAATTGGAAGTCTGTCGAGGAAGGAGCAAATCTACAGGCACCTATTTTGCTTCAGACAACTTTCGAAATTGCAGACGAGCCTACAGACACGTTCCTTGATATGAGTAGTTGGCATAAGGGGATCGTCTTTGTCAATGGTTTTAACATTGGTCGCTATTTCAAAGTTGGTCCTCAGCAGACACTTTACATTCCAGCCCCCTTGCTGTTCCGAGGACCTAACAGGGTAGGAAAGTGAATTTTGCACTATTATTGAACCTATTATCGGAAAAGCCTTATTAAAATCCGGCATAATCTGTTGAATTAGATTACAATTTTTGAGCAATTCGAACCGGGAACTTCCCTGGTATTCAGGAATGCGCCCAACCTTGGCCCAGAAGAAGATGCCTCCTGGAAAATCTGCAAGGTTGACAAGGGGAAAGGTGAAACCACAAATGGAACTAACGCGAACAACACTTCAAACGGGTTGGGCACGCCGATGGAAACTGCAGTGCCAACTAATGACTCTAATATTTAACTCCTAGATGATGACTTTAGTAAGATTGAAAGGTATTTACATAATAAAGCAAGATATTAACGCGCCCATAAAGATTTAATAAAGTCAAACGATTTCACCATACTTGCTTGGAAAATATCGCTTGTCGTATTTATGTATTGATATTTTAAAAAGGAAGTACCCCTGCCCTTCACCATCATTTAAGGATAGTTTAAATGTACGGACACAGGTTTTTTATCATTGTCATACACATTGGTACAAAGTTACATCGGTTCAGTAGAGATACAGGGAGGCATTAATATGTCGTCTAAATATCAAAGAGGTGTTACTAATTTTGCATTTTTGTCTATTAGATGATATTAATAGCAAAGGTACACACTTTACCAATATGATCATAACATTAGGAGAGTTTGGTGTAGAAAATATAAAGTTTGATTTAAATACGCATAGTATTCCCCATCGGCACATGTGCGTATGCAGGTATGTTTGGATATTCCCGAATTTGCCAAATTTCAACCAACAATGTCATACTGTCAACCGTTATGCAATATATTTTGCAAATACATATATTGTGGTCGTCACCAATGTTTTTAGGATTGCACTTCGGATCAGAAGAAATCTTAGTTCAGTTTTTTTTGCATAATATTAATTTATATTATTAATATGAAGCACATTACTACTGGACGACAAGGCGAATCGCGCAGTTTTCATAATTTGTTGACAATATATAAAGCAACGAATAGACTATGCGCGCTTGAACGAAAACACACGTCCAAATAAATAATTAGTCTTGAAAGAAATTAATACTTGTCTGTAAATTAGGTTTCGTTTCTTTAGTTAGTGTCATATCTAATCATACCATTCTGACTATATAGGAATTTGACTCTATTGTCCTCTCCCCCAGTATCCACTCCACTCCCCAGCTATCCATAAACTAAAAACTTAACAAACCCAATGTTGTTGTGTTTTTAATTTTTTAGCTGATGACAGCATTCATAATATCTTAATTACCTACGTCTTCGTACAAAGTATGCCTACTACATAGCATGTGTGGGTGGATATGACAGTTTACCATGAAAAACTAACCAAGATCACTATTATCACAAAAGATTTCTTCCTCCGCGTTAGTCAGTCCTACGAAGCCATCACTTTATTTTTAGCGTTTGTCCCCTTTCCCTTCTGTGATAAACCAAACTGTATTTTGTATATAAACTGGCTTGTAAACAATCAGATAAGTCCAATTTATCCGGAAGAAAAGTGAAGACCACAACTGACGTGACGAGATATCCACGTGCATAAGAATCGTCTACTACGCATGACTCACATTTTGCTTCAAGTAATTTGAGTACATTTGTCTTGCATGAGCCAAAACCTTGGTCACGTTGTGCTTTCGGATCATTTTATCAAAATACATCGCCGTTTCGTTGTAGTCCATTCTATTTTTCATGATGTGATCCCTATGCTGAAGAAGAAGTGTAAGACATAAAAACATTAGGAATGGATTGCCTCCTCCTAGTACTTCAGGATTAGGCATTTTTGCGGGTTGCCTTGTAGAGCCGGTTTGAAATTCAGGTTCTACAGAATTCTCAAAAGACTCGCTCAAACAATGTCCCGAATCATGCTCAGATTCGCCTCCTTGGGAGACACCTTCCACATCACATTTGCCAGCACTGCAATGGTTACTGCTGTGGTAATTCATATTTAATTCGGACGCTACTCCAGAATTAGCGGTTGCTATTGAAGGGGATGTAGCCCCGACCGACGTCAGGTTCTTCACTGGTTGCTGTCCTGAGTTGGAAGCTGAGTTACTAGAAGACATCTTATCGATTGAATCTTCCTTGTGTGGTACTGATGAAGAGGCTTGTAAAGTGTTACTACTATCGTTGGTGATTTGGTGCGCACTGAGATTCTTAACGGAACTGTCATTTCCACAATAATCACCTGCAGGAGGGGACCCTTTGTAGGTCTTCGTGGAATCCCCTAAACTTTGCTGCTCCGTCGGTGTGGTGCCCTCGTCACTCCGATTGTCTTCGAAAAATACTTGACCATTTAGGTCAAAGTCAGCAGCATTCTTTAAAGATTCGTACGTCGACGAAGCTGTGGAAGATCTAAATGACGGTGTAGAACTAGATGTGATATCCAACACGGAGGAAAACGACTTTGGCCGCCCCATCTGCCAAAACTCTTTTAGATTTTTAATCATCTTTGGTTTAGGTAGGTCGTGGAAGGCTTCGGACGACAATATTTCAAATGGGGAAGTGCTCAACTCAAATTCGCTAGAATTGATAATCTCAGTGGATTCGTCCAAGCTGTATACAACATACCAAACCACTAACTCAGATTACATCTGACGAGAAGTTCATTAGAAATTTTCTTTGTAGAAGATAAAAATAATAAGACAACCTAATGTGTACCTGTAAAAGGGTTTGCGATATTTCCCGCTAGTTGCGCTAGATGTTGAGGTAGAAAGCGATGAAAGAGAGTTTTCGTCCAAACTGAGATTTGGATTGTTGCCTTTAACTTTCTTGCTGGAGTACCTTCGCTGCCTAATGTCCATGGCATTCAACGCTGTGCTTGACCTTCTTATAGCGCAGACTTTCGAGTAAGAAGACGTTAATGAAGGAATAGGTATTGGAATCGCATGGGCGTTGAGATGAGTAAACTTCACCTGAAAACCATGTACAATAAAAAATTACACTATTTGCTGCACGTGATAAACCACAACTTTTCACATGTCCTAAATCAGTATGACACAAAAAGTTCAAACAATCCATATCACTAATTCTTTTGCTGATAGTATTTACCACGAATAAAACTTACTTCATAAAGGGGTACGTCTTGTGGTTTGTATGGTTGGCTTGCCCACATTACCTCCATCATTTTCAAGGCATCTTCAAAGGCAAATTCCCTTTTAAGTTCGAGTAATAGCCAGCGGTAACAGAAAAGTAAATCGTCGGCGCCCATGCTTTTTAAATACAACCAGAACGGCTGGTCGTAGTATGCTAATCCCTCAGCAAGATGTGCAAACTAGAAAAAAATAAAAACTTGGTAAACTTATCTGAAACGAGGTTAAAAAATTGTACAAAAATACTTTAGATGTATAATTGCTTAATGTACCTTCAAAGACATTGCAAGACCATCTGTACTGAAGTTTGGCTTTATCCTATGCATTAATGAACAAAAACATAGATAAGCTTGAGCCTCGTCTCCCATGGTATACAGCAGTGGCGAGGCCAGGTCGGACATTCCCTGACAATATCCTGTAGCAGGATGATTCAAAGCGTATCTATAAAAAAATAATAAAGTAACTCAACTACTACACCCAACACACAACAACCTATCACACAGCACAACTTCCTTTGAATCGTCTTGGGCTGGACTTACGTGGTTAAAATGTTGAAAAGACTAGCAATGTTTTGATTATCATCCTGACCAGCAAAAAATTTTAAATGTCGATCTGTTCTCAGAACATCTTTCCGCACCATATTGCTAACACACAACAGTTCTTCGCTTATCTGCGACAATCATAATTACCATGTTGCAATAATCGTCCGCTAAACCATGCATCATTCATTAAGTGAGATGTTTTAAGTACTTGTCCATTCTGAAAAGCCGTCTTCCATGTGTCCCGGAGCTCAAAATAGTCTTTGGATTTATTACGAACGTAGTCCATTCGTTGGTTCCCAGTAAGCCCATCTGGATACACATTGAGCAAATGCTTCCACACAACTTTCCTCAAACTTGGCTCAATGCCTCCATGATAGCAGGCAAATCTCAGCTCCCTAGGTTTACAAAGAGTTCCTCCAGTGTCCAAGTAGTTGCGAAATTCAACGTCACAAAGAGCCGGACGAGATGTTACAACCGACAAATCCTCGTACAGATTTTTTGCTTTCTGAACCAATTTTTCCATCTGTAACCAAATACATTCATTTGTTATCATTATTATTACTATTATGCAATCAGCACCACATTTCCAGGTCATATTCGACACAACCGTACCGCATTGAAAAGGCCGGCGGTATTAATTTTAGCATTGAAACCAATCGGATACTGTTGATTGTTCGAAACGGCCGAAGAAACACGAGATATCATGGACAGCGAACTTTGACTGGAAAACCCACTGGTTGTATTACCCTCAGTTTTCTGAGAGTACTGTGATTTCGCATCTTGACTATCCGTAAGAGAGCCATTCCCTTGAATCACTTCACCTGTCCTTATCATGTCCCACTGTTCCTCTTCATAATCTCCAGACCCGTCCTCCAAGTCCAGTGGAATGTTCTTGGCTTCCACAATCAATTGGAGATCTTGGATAGAAAACCCATATCATACCATGATCATTCGTGGGTGCAATCGACACAAATTCAAAAAAAATGTAGATATAAACTGCCGGTAAAGCGTAAACTCGTAAAATCAAAAATCATAACACTTAAGATATGAATTTCTAATTAGAATGCGTATTTACCAGGGTCGGAAGCAGAGAGGAAGGCAGCGCTGAGATCCCAGTCACTCACCATTGGCAAGTACGCTTCTCCACCGTAGTCATCCAATGCCCGGTAGCTGATTGCAAAGTCCCTACAGTAAGGAAAGTTTCTTATTTTCAAAATTCCATAGTGCAGAATTATGGTATGAGGAAAAGTCTCCAAAACTGACCAGCTCGGTTTCAGCAAACCGACTGTGGAAATAACCATCCTGTTGCTATTTTATCTTGCACTATATCTTGTACAGTGTACTCTTTTATAGCCAACCGATTTAGACTAAATTCTCATTTGTACCCACACATGGTTGGTAAAACATATCTTTAGCTATAAACTGCCGTGTAACTTGTGTAACTGTAATTGAAGTAGCGTTCGGCTTTCTGGTCCTTTCCAGTTCTAACCCATGCATTTGATGAAGCTCAACCTCACTGTATACTTGCACATTTGGCTGCATCAACTATAACTCTAGCTTGTTGCTATTTGCAGTGAGATTTAATAAATGTGGTCCCTTACACACATGATACAAAGCCTGCTATGAAATGACAATGACAGTCTTCTCGTCAAAAACCAAAGGCCAATGAAAACCTTTGCATCATGTACCGTCCCCACAATAAACTCAGCCCACTCGTATGCTTCCTTGTGAGCTTCATTTCAGTATTAGTGACCACATAGATTACTTCACCATAATCGCGTCAGTCAAGATTTGTTGTTTCTTCTTAAAAAAAAGTATCATCATCAACTGAACATAATTTTATCTTATTATCCACTGTGGTCATATTTTGGTCACGTCCGCCTCTCTCACCACAACACTATGATATGCACTTATCAAAATCAGCACTTACAATACAAAAACAGAAACCCTAACACTTTACACTGATATACGAGTAAGTATATACGGAAAGTGTATGGATAGACAAACTTACCTTTCTAAAACTACTATAAATTATTTCTCTACGCATCATCATGTATACTCTTCTACAAGTTGTGTGCCCGGTCATACTGAAACCATTCTACATTGTGTTTAGAATGTTTGGACTTTCTTCGTGAACTAGGATTTTTACAGTAAGCTGCTAAATTAAAACAGCCCAAACACATTGCTTCGAAAAACATCTCTTAGCAAATGCAAGTTTCTGCAAATTTTGATCTTACCGGACACATTCGTATTGAGTTGACGAGTTGAAGTATGCCATTTTTCACACGTACAACACTTGAAATCTAGAGATTTAATGTACAATGTATGTATGCAATACTGCAACCGAGTTTCGGTTTCAATTGGAGACCATTCGATATTCACAAAAACTCTAAAACATGAATGGACAATAAAGAAACTAAATTCTCCATCTCTACCCAATCATATATCACTTTCCAAAAAATCCATACAATGCAATATATATGTATCTTCGTACAAATTAAAACTCATCAGTAATTAGATATATTTTTGTTTGTGTGTATACTATGAATCCAAATACATGGACAAAGAAAACACACGAAAATATCAAACTGCAGCAGAGCGTAGACCTTTCATCCGCCACTGGCTTTTACAATGAAGTAATATGTTAGTTAAACATGTGCTTACCAGATTTCATCTTTTAGTTATTTGCTTTCAGACAATAAGGGAAGCCCCTGGACCGCCCTCTTAAACTTGAGACTCACTCAAATACATAAAGCATTTGTGCTTCCTACAGACGGATATCCTAATATTAATTGCTACTGGATTCACATCTGTTAATATAAGTTAATATAATCTGTTAAGTGTTAAGAGTCTGGGGGTTTAATGATTTTTCATCCTAATTCAGTCTGTTGTTAAACGTAGATATCTGTCTCACATGCATGCGGTATGTTCATTTATGTAGTAATCGCGTTCTAGCTATACGCTGGGGGTGATCGTACGATGGTCATACTTTCGAAAATATTTGCATTGAAGAATTATACAAGTCATAGACTATCTGTCTACATGCATCCCTAGTATAGCACAGTAACGTTGTTTACTTCATATTTTATAACATGCACCATGTACATCCGACTTGAGCAGAAGAAAACCTACCTCTCAATAAAACTTAGGTATGTAAAAGTCTGAATACTTATACACCCCAACTGGTTGATAGCTGGTGGTAGTATATGGTCAAAGTTGGAAGAAAGTGTAATTCTGGTCCAAGATAACCGTTCGTATCATATTGGTTTAGTATTAAATGTTCAACTGACAGTAGAATAAACATTCAATGAAAAAAATAATGCTTAATCAATCTTTTATCAGTAAGCTTCTGGACGGCTCCAAGTAAGGAGTTACCTAAACTCTCAAGTTCACACTTCTCTTGTAAAATTTAGCGAATGAATTGAAAATATCTACACTTACCCCTTCATGTCGAACGCCCTTCCGATGAGATTTCTTAAAATATCAAAACTTGTCAATTGAGGATCCACCGAAAACCGACGATGTTGATCTTGGCCGTCAGCGCAATGCTAATTGATGAAGATTTACAGCTGTAAGTATCACCTCACTGGTTAAATTTGACAAGAAATGTTTCACCTACCTGAGCCACCACACGAACAGCATCTTGCATATACGGATAATTGCTGTATTGAGTCTGAGAAATTGACGAGGATCGACTGGACATGGACATCTTGATTGTGACTAGTTAAAAGGCGTGTGTGAGTTAACACCAATAAGACCACTGTCCTCCTCAAGAAAGTACCTGGTCATTCATGTGCTGAGAATGAAACGAGCCGGTCACATTTAGTAGCATGAAAGCTTATACGGATAGTAAACAATGTAGTAGATCTGTCCTAGTTGCCACATGCACAATGAATGTATTCCTTAAACCTGAAAAAAAGTTCTTGCATTAGAGCTTTCAAGGTAAGGGTCCAATAAAAAAAGTTGTACATACAATGAGAACATTCATTTTTAAAAAGTTTACGTGTTTGCACATACGTGCATAATTTGTTTAAAGCTGAAAAAGGGTTCCAAAAGTAATGTTGCTGCTTGCTTCTGACGTGCGTGACACATCCCACTTCCCAAAAATTATAGTGTTTATGAAGTCACTTAAGAGTACCAAAGCGATTAGTTAGTCTTAGTCACTACTGGTAATCAAACAATCGACAAAACATAATATTTTGTACACACTCTGCACTGAAAGTATGTGAGGGAGAAGTGATGATTCCATCATTCACCAAGGGCCATGGTTTGACTGTGAAGTTTCTACTGGTACTTTTCCAGAGGACATATCGCTTGTAACTCCTATTTCAAAGAAACGAGTTAAAACTACATTTTACATAACACACCCTTTCCTAGAACTTTCATCAAATCAGAGATAGATAAAAATTCACATTTTTGCTTTTGTACTTTGTTTGCTGTGTAATATCACTGGCGGAGCAAAACCTGTCTTCAAATTTGGGTTGATCCCATAATAAGAACAGCGTTCAGAGTTTAAAATTGGAAAGTATACTAGGTTTGATGCGCCATGCAGAAATCCAACTTGTCATTTATCTCTGTAATCCCTGGTCTGAGTCTGGTCACTGAACGTGGATGTCTAAAAATCAAAAAAATAACATTCGTTTTCAACAATCAATTAATTCTTATAAAAAAGTGCATACCAAATAGTTAAATATCTACAAACTCTGAACGGTGGACTACAGACTGATCGACTCGAAAACAGCGTCACGGGGAAATTATATATATATATATATAATATATATATATTCGAAAGGAGAAATTAGTTCGTGTTGCCCTAAGAAATTTCGTTAACACAGCCCTGTTCTCCTTTATATAGTCATACGTAACAGCTAATATAACACTTTTCACAATAAAATAGCTTCAGAAAATTGCAGAGAACTTCAAAATACTGTCAGCAAGTCTTGTTTTTTAAAGAAAATATTGATACAGCACAACAGAGTACAAAGAACACCACAACACACTCTCTGTTCTCCAAACAGTTAGTCCAATAAATCCTTTTCCCTAAATTCAAGGTGACAGATTGCCTCTGATATAGCCGATACGATGAAACATAAAATAGGTAAATGCCAAGCCAAAACCCCAAGTACTAAATACATACTGCAAAGCTCATTCTCCTCACTTATCACTTTACATATTAGGAATTCCACTTATATCACCTCAGTTTAATCTGAAGCGCACCGTACATAGCATTATTCGACGTTAATCAATATTTCAACATACCTATTATGCATAACCTTTAGTAAGTATTAGATTAAGAGATGCGTATGCATATGTATGCTATATTAGTACTATACTGTGCAGCTTACTATACCAAAGAAGTTTGCGATTAACCTGCGAAACGTCTACAGATTACCACAACAGAACTTAATTACATATGATGTAGCATATTATCTCTTCTTAACTCATCACAGCAGGTAAATCCAACAGCTTTGGTCAACCTCATACAACCTTACCGTACTACGAACGAATGTCGACATAATTTGTGCATACCATTCCTGGATTGTGAATTGACATATTATGTACATACCGATGTTTATAATGGCTACATCCTTTATGAGAGAACAGGTATATTCTTAGGCCATTGTACTTACTCGTAGGTCTGTTCAGTTCCTTATGTGTGCTTTTGCTGTCTAGCTAGCTCTTCGCATCATCAATTCCACCCAAAATTCAGACGCAAAATATGCAGGTTGGTATATGACAATTATTTTTCTGATGATAATACTAACGGGATTCGACAATGGGATTGCTTACTAATTGTAAGTAAGACTGAAGACGGAACTATTGAAAGATAATAAATACGTAACAGTGCTTCAGTATTTACAGTACATAGTACTCAAGGTCCGCTTACAGCATACTGACCAGAAAACTATAACTGGTGACTGGTGAACACATTTGTACGCACAACACATTCTGAAGTAATTCTCAACAATGGGTCAGAAATTAGTACAATTATTGTAGCCATATTGCCCTACATGACGAACTCGGACTGTACGCAAAACGCTTCAGTAGATGATCTGGTCCAGACATAAAATTACCTAATAAACATGCTAAATACAATTAAATGTACAATACCTCGCCTCGGTTGGCTCTTCTTAGTTCTTACTATTATTGTAAATCAGAGGAATCCTACCGCAGATGTGATGCGAATCAGCAAGAATGTCAACAGTAAGGTCGGTCCTTCGGCCTACGAAATATTATTATTCAACCCCAATCACAGTAGCTCAAATTCCAACATCCTGAACACTGAATTAAATGTTGCAGCGGAAGCTAGATTATATACCACTTCATGAATGCACCTTTTTCCAACAGATACGAATATGCTTGCGCTAGATAGATGAACCTTTAAACTTTTCGCCCAATGCATGCTTTGTGAGATGTGCAAAACGCCAACCTTCCTGTAATCGCTAATAATCCACAACCAGACATTTAATGTGATACATAACAAATCACTTAATCATTTTAAACCTCTTAAATATTTTCACCTCACAAACAAGCCATATACTTGGCTTTGTCTCTTTCCTTTGACACGTAAATACATACATGCTACACTGACTGAGGTCCCATTTTGACTTCTCTGAATGTCTACAAATAACGAGTAGAGATAACACTTACTTCATTGCTTCTACTATCTATTTACTAATGCTAATAAAACGTGTCATGTCGGTATCACTGCCAAATTTACGCATCAAGCCTACGCCAAAAACATTCAAAAATCCTAGAAATCTGCGTGGAAATAAAAAAGTACACCCTGACTGACACCACAGTCAAGTTGCAAATCTCGTCATATCATTAACAAATCCTCCCTTCTCGCTAAATATTTACAATTTATCAACTCGTTTCCGGTACAAGTGCCACCCTCACAACAATTCCAGCAATAATTAATCAACCGAAATGACATAATCTAAACTAAAGCTAATACAGGTTCACCTACCTTTATCATTCCAAGTCCAGCTTATCCCCAAAGATAAAACAACTAGCTTCACTCTTGAATCAAGCCAACAGCCAAGCAAGTTCCAACAATCAGTAGATTCACTGAGTATTGAGTAGTCAACAATCAATCGTCAGTGAATTTACTGTCAACTCTCCAATTTCATTTCTCCAGTCACAAACGTCACTTGCTTACTTTTTTGCTGTTTTCAGCTGCTGCTAGTTTTACTAACTAAAAAGCAGATGTGTAAAAAACTAGAAAGTAAACAGAAGCACAATTATTGTTGGAAATTGCAGGTGTATACCAACTTGCAAGTTGCAACATCCGTCGATATCACCTGTACCTCTCTTCTGTTGTAAACTCTACAACTCAACTCTAGTCTAGCCTTTTTTGTACTTTGCAGCTCACACTAGTTCCTCTTTCCTCTACAAAAATCTACAGCTCAATCGAGCACATAAAAAGTCACACACGATGTGTGTGGGCTACTAATACGTAGTCCTATTCTTTTTTTGCTGTGTAATAATCGTATAAGAGAAAGAATGGGAGAGAATTGTTGCATTTTGCATTGCATACGTTTTTTAATGGGGTTTGTGTGCTTGCTCCGGAATATTGCAGAATTTAGTTTGTTTTTTTTACTAATTGTATAAAACATGAATGAAATTCGACTGTAACTGGAGTATTTGCTCAATCGTAAAGTCGAAGTGAAGTCCAGTTTTGATATAATGCAAGTAACATGTTGTCTGTGTGATATATGGAATATGAATGGTTGATATGATTGATGCACCAGCATGATAATTACGAGATGACTCGAAGGATTTTGCTTCGCTTTCTGGAGTGATTTTTTTATAGGCTTATGTCCGAGAATCATCATCAATTGTCAATTCATCATCACGTTGTCCTTATTTTTATGGCTATGATAATGTTCTGTGTGGTTGTGTGTGTGCGGTATAGCAGAAAAGGATGAAACGGCTGCTTTTCCATTTCTGTTAGGTATTCATGGACCTTAGACCTTTGTTTGTGAAATGGCAGTACACTATGGTGCAGAGATGGATGAAAGTTTCAAAAATCCCATCCATGCGGTACAAGAATTAATTAAGTGCAAAGAGATAGCAATAAATTGACATAGGACTAGCCCCTTTGACAAAAGTGATAGACGAGCAACAAACTGCCAAAGGCGTCCTCAAATCCTTTCCAAGGATCAGGTCAAGAAACTACGAATCTTTAGAAAATGAACGAACGTAAGTTTGTACACATAACTTATTTATGCATCCTCTGAAATGGATGGATCGGGAAGGATGGGTAAAAGTCCTATGTTGGCTCACACATTCAACATGATTTACAACTTGTAAGAGTTCTGTGGTCGTGATCGATCGATGCTAAAAATGCCTACGCGAAGGATTAACGTCTTGTGTCTTGCTTTCTCCAGAAATTAACTCCAAAACGTGCCTGCATTATTATATAGCCCCATACAGAGGTCTTATCCTGAGAGTAATACAATGTATTAAATCTACATAAAATAAACTACTGAAATTTCAGTAGTTTATTTTATGTAGATGTAGTAGTAATTTTATGTTTATATGCATTTCATCCCCCCACCAAACAACAAAGATAATAGCAAAAAGGTTTCAACATTTGGAAGCAGCTTCTCCAACAAGTATTCAATCAAAATGACGGAAAGGAGCAGTTATGAGTGAGACGTGGGTTACCTATATCATGCTTTCAAAATGAATTGGTCACGGGTACACGGAGGAGATTAGGAGAAAGTGGAAGTGCTTTCGGATTTCTGATATGCTCTGTAGTAGATCATGGCTTTGTCAAATATTCTACACACTGCACGAAGCACATAGATGTTCAGAGAAATAAGAGCTGCTTTTGCGGTAAATCACATTGTATAAACAACAAGCAACTCTTCTTGTGTCTTGTGAGTGTGTGAGATATGTGTGTGGATCCGGCATAATATACACGTGTTGTGGCGAACGGGTATATAAATATTGTCGGGAAATCGACAAGATTTACGTTCAATGCGGTGTTCCGGAAAAATAGATTTATCTTCAACCTTACTTTTGACTTTGACATTTTTCTTTGTAACTAAAACTATCTGTAATTGCGAAAAATTAGCGGTGGTTTGTAATAAGTCACGTAAATAAGAATTGGAAGCTGGAACTACTGGTGACTGGAGAGCGTTATGTGTAATTTGCGAAATCGAGGATGAAGTGAATCTAGAAATGGATACAACTGGAGTGTTTGAACGTTCGGAAACCACTGGAGTCAGTGGAGGTACCGGAATCATTTCGGCGGAGAGTGAGACTTTAGCAGGTACACAAGATGGTAAGTTTGTGTCAGGCGATTTTACAGGTCTGGTCATTTTAAAATCAATAATCAATCACTCACTTTCAACTTTGATCACTCGTGTCAATCAAATTTACTATTATTTTTAATAATAGGTACTAGCAACGAGAACTCTTGCTCATTTTACGACACTGAAGAGATGGAAATTCAGAACGCTGCTGAGCCGCAAGTGGATTCTGTTGAGACACTTGGCGTTACGGAGGTGACTTCTGTGTCATCAATACCAGTGACGGAGAAAGAAGAGTCGGATTTGGGAGTACGACTCGGTACAGAGGAAGTTTCTTGCACCCATTCTGAAACAGATACAACTAATATCAACAGCCAAGCTGAAGTCGTTACGGGCGTGGATAATGACGTTCCTGCAGAAGTGGGCATCACAAACGAAGGAAATATTGAGAACGATGACGAAACCGTTACTGAAACTGAAGGAGAGACGACCACTAGTTATTACTGCTGGAAGTATGATGTTCAATCCGAAGTTCCAGAATGTTTGATTACCTCAAGTGCCACTGAGTTCAGAAGTGAATCTTCTTTGAAAAAGTCTGCTAATTATATGAAAGGTTGCAAGTGGTGAGGTTTAATCTGTTATGTATTTTAATGTTTAATTGGTGTGTATTTCTTTGAACATTTTATGCAACTTAATGCACTTTCAGGGCACCCGACGGTAGTTGCCTCTTGACCAATTCGGACGATGATTATCTTCGTGTCTTCAATTTTCCCAATTGCTTCTCCTCAGTTCAGGACTGGAATGCAAAGACTGAGATCGAACCACTATCAGAAACGGAACAATGGTGTTCTGCTTTAAAAGTAAAGGAAGGTGGACAGGTTTATGATTACTGCTGGTATCCCTTGATGTCGTCGGTGGATCCCGTGAGTTCTTGGTAAGTAAAATATGAAATCTGAAGAGAAACTTTGGTGTCTTTCTTTTTTTGTCGGAGAATTTTGCATTTCACGTTTGGTTTATTTCCACAGTTTCATAACATCATCTTCTCAAGCGCCGATTCATTTATGGGATGCATTTTCGGGGAAATTGCGCGCATCGTACCTACCCATTGATCAGTAAGCACTCGCAACAGTACTTTCCTCGTTTTATTTTTGCCTAATTGTGAAAGAATCCGTTATTCTACGATGTTGTTCTGTTATCTGTATTTTGTGTTTAGTTTGGAACAGTTAGTTTCACCGTACAGCCTGGCGTTTGACCCCACTGGAGAACTAATATACTCTGGTTACGAGAAATGTATTAGAATATTCAATATAACCAGACCTGGGCGACAGTGTACTATGAGAACATTAAAACATAAACTTCCTGACCTAAATCAATATGGAATAGTTGGAAGTGTGGCAGTGAATCCTTCAATGAGATCAATTTACGCTGTAGGAACTTTCGACAAATCTGTTGGTCTCTACTATGAAGATGGCTCAGTTATCTGCCTCCTTCAAGGTCATATAGGCGGAATTACACATTTAAAGTTTAGTAGCGATGGTCTCAAATTTATTCAGTGGAGGTCGAAAAGATTCAAGACTAATTTGTTGGGATGTTCGTAAAATGGGAGAAGCGTACAAAATTTTTGATAGGAAAGTTACGACTCACCAAAGAATTTATTTTGATATTACTCCGGATAATCGGTATCTTGTTTCGGGAGGCACCGATGGCCGTGTCATAATGTGGGATTTACACAAAGAAGAAGAAAGCGAAATTTCTATCGCATTTGAAGCGAGCAGAGACTGTGTGAATGGAACAAGGTTAATTATCGTACGAATATTTGTGTTCAATTTTAAGAGAAGGATTGATTAATAAATGAATATGACAAATTTTTAATATTCACAATCGTTTGCTTTCAGTCTGAACCCCTATGTCCCTCTTCTCGCCACTTCGTCTGGACAAAGACACTTTGTGGATATCGCTGATGACTCAGATGAGGAACTCTTTGTGAAATCGCACTCAACTAATACACGATCTTGCGATATCAAATTATGGAAATTAGTTTAGGAATACCGAAGTATTTACTATTTTTTTTAAATTTAAAAACGATTGTGTAGCTGTAGTTTGACTTTGAACAGGTACATATACCTTTAATACAAAATGAAACTTTAATACATAAAGATTTCGAAGAACCATTTTGGTGCGTGTTGAAATTATCACGGGCAACTTTTGTTTTAGTTATTGTAGGTTACTTACAAAGTGTAAATCCAATCTCACTTCACCATTTTCTCCATTGTGTGTTACACTTCACCATCACTAATCCTCTCCTTAATTATTTCTTTGATTCTCGACTTTTCATTTACCAGCCTTCGGTAAACGTCTGCCAAAACTGGTAAAGGTGCGGCATAGTAAATGTCATCTAAGCTTCCGCCATAGTTTGTGAATCTATTGTAACTCATTCCCGTCCCTAATGCACTATTTACGTATTCCCTACTGTTCCAGTAATTCCCATTTCTAATGAAATCTGCCCGTACGGGATCCCAGTAGTAGAGTCTTTCAAAAGCCTGCTTTCTCTTTTCAAGGTCCTCCAGTCTTTTCTTTTCCATTGCTTCTTCCAAATCTTGCAATTCTCTTGGCTGCGGCTTGCTGTCGCTTTCTAATCTCTTCCTCACGCTTTCGTTCCTCGGCCTCGTGAATCTCTTCTAGCTTGCGTGCTATGGCTTGTTGCTTTCGAATTGCTTCGTCGTGCTGTAATATCATGGAGAAAGCACATTTAAAACTACAAGAATCATAATCCATACAGAAAGAAACTTATGTACTGAGGTTCATATTAAGTATATATGTATATGCACAGCGTGGAATGTGCTTACCAATAATTCCCTTTGTTTCACTTCTTCCAAGTATTCTCGCTTGAGTTTCTCGCGATCCGATTCAATTTTTCTTAGTAGCCTTTCCTCTTCGTAAACCTCCCTTTCCTTTCGCTTCCTCTCTGCGTCTCGCTTCTCTTGGATTTGTCTTTCCAGCTCAGCCCGGTAGTACGCATTTCGCTTACGGATGTCAGGCAGTTGGTCTGCAGTTTGCGAGACGTGGAATCTCTGTAAAGCCTTTGGGGATCCTGGCTCATATCAACAGCCCGTTAGCTTTTATCTGTATTTGTACAAGACCTAAACAGTGTGTAACACTCGTAATACTCGCATACCTGATTCTTGGTTCGGATCCGCAACATTCTCCATAATTTTATGAAAGATGTCGTCGGCCGTAAGGGACATAGTATCGTACCAAAAAGGGATCTGAAGAAGGACTAAAATGCTCTCACGCTGCTGCTAAATGTTTTAAAGAATGGAACTAAAGGAGATCGTGTATCACATATCTCATGTCACAACTCGCTTTCACTCTCGTGACGCACTCGCATGTTCACTGAGCAAATACACAGTACGTTATATGGCTTCTTGAAATTGAGGAAACACAAAACCCCAACGGAACGAACGAATATTGCAAACTGTATGAAGTAAAATTCTAGTCTTCACACGCCAGCAGGCGTAGTTCATAATCATAGGCTTCTTTCTCCTATCAGCTTTCTATTGTGTTCTTCATTACTTTTCGATATACCTGCTTCACAGATTTTAGATAAATTGTTGTACTGCCAATATTTTCGCAAGTTCCCTTACCCAGCTAAACTGTGTTTGATGGTCGTTTCTTCTAAAGTTTCATGCAGAACTCACCTTTCGTGTCCATCGCTTCGACTCTGGACAGCAAATATATTGAGATTAAAGGCGCGTATAGGTACATATGTATGTAATTTTATATTTTACAAATATATAAGCATGTGCAAAAGAAATGGCGACCTTCAACAACTCCCTGTGAAGTGTCTATTATAATATACGTAAGCAACAATAGGGCCAACGTTCATTGTTTTCATACGTCTATAAATTATCTGGGTGTATGGTCGGAAATTACTACTTACGGCCATTCAAGAATCTTGAAGAACTGATACAGGCATACTGATTGTAGTGGCCGTACTGATTCTTTCGCAGAGAATGCATACCTACATATACATACACTAAAGCTTGCTCAGCAATTCATTGTCATTGCCACACCACCCCGCTTTGTCCTTGCTTTCTCCGTCGTTAGTTCAAACAGCCAGACAACTTCTCTGGTTAGAGCAAACACGTAAACAAAGGCTCTGAATCTTCTCTTTATACTGCAACGGAAAATCGTAAGCAATACTAATATATTATCGTTCTGACGGAGCTGCCATGCAAAAAGCTTTCACGCCAACGCTGTTTGCAATATTGCGATGCGTTAGAAAAAAATTATGTGAATAGCGACAGCTACGTGCTAGGTGCAATACAAAAATTTGTCAATTGAGAATGACCAAAAACCTGGATAAAGTAATGGGCGGAGGAATAGGATGCTTGAAATTATTTTATGGAACCTGGATGTGGTGAGCCTTTACGTGCTTCATTTACTCCAGACATATTGGTGTACATTACAATACACAAAATAGGTTTTTTTTATATTGGCAGAGTTTTTACTTTACTTTATACACATTTTATACACGTGTACTTACTAAGCACTTGTCTGGTGCAACGAGTACCAGCACCTAGCGAGTCAGTGTACGAAGTGGGTTTCTATATCCGTCGATCTCCCCGAAATTTTTCGCGTGACACACTTTGTTGTATTGGACTAATACAATTATGGTGTGCAGGTACGATCTGGTCGGTAAAAACCGAGCCTGTTGGCTAAACTCCTATATGGGTACTTTTATTAAAAGCTCACTAATTCACACAATTATTACTTTCTCACTGGTTCTCATGTTCATTTGCATATATATAGAAAGGCTCGATTACCAAGATCGGTGAAAGCTACATGTGCGTGGTGTGTGTGGTATGGCAATGCCATAAAAGTGGAATTCTGTAGAGAAAGTCATACATGTGCGTGTATTCTGCGGGGCAGGATATCACGCTTCTGTACCTGCAAGACTTTTATACTTTTGGCGAAACTATAATTGGTCCCCCACAGCAAATACGTACATTTTCTTATCATTTTATGCTTTACTTTGGTATATATACTTAATCAAACCTACATGGTAGTCAGAAAAAATTGTCTTGTTGCGGGTGTGGGTGTTCTACACAAATATGTGTTGTTGATCGATGTTTGCCTTTTCACGACTTTTATGCTGACGGCGACCTTGGCGGTGAAAGCGAATGGAATCCACGGAAAATGTATTACGCGTTGACAGACGTACATACACGTCAGGATGTTTAACAAATTTAATTAGTCAACAAATTTATTGACTCATGAATATATATGATGCGCGACTATATAACCAACATTTTCACTGTACTCATGCAAGAGAGGTATTGTAACATGCATTATACTTGTCTACAAAACAAATGCTTGAAATGCTCATTTTAGCTAGTAAAATCTAAAGTCAGCTTGTCTGTGTATAAAACCCTCATTATCATGGTCAACCTTTCATTATCTACGTGTCAACCTTTCATTATCTATAAATGTGCACTGAATGATAAATTATTTAATAAAATATTAAGAATACGCCCAAATCCTCTCACTCTCGCATCCCGGATACAGCATGCCATGCCTTGAATACGCAAGACGCTGCACTGAAGTCGCACGTTTCTGAGTTCCGGGATCATAAATAGAAATTTGGCTACGCCCTAAGTCTTCGGTCTTTCAGAAGCCATGATCACTTTTCACTTAATACGAAAAATACTGGTTAGCGTTAATTACATCAAGAGAGACTGATTGTAATAAATTATCTTTTCGTAAATCATGATGACTCACACAGCACTTATATAAGTCTGCAAGATAAACGGACAAATAAAGCGAATGCATGCATTCCCCACCTTTCTTTCATCACCTTTTGTCAGCGAATGACCGACATTTCTCCAAACACCTTTCGTTCCAGCAACAACAATACTTCACTTTCACCCACAAATTCTCGACGTTGGTCACTGGTGTTGTAGAATTCGCATAACAACTTCCTGGAAAAGTGACTCATGCATGAATGCATGTAATGTGGCGGTGGCAGGTTCTCACTCAGGTATATCTGGCGCAGGTGACCGTACTTTTATTACTCCGTCAAGAGAAAGCATTTTGCTATTAGAACCAAGGCTGATTACGGGAATAAAGTGTGGAGAAAGCAATGATCCGTGTGATTCATCAATTGATACATGATTGAATGTGTTCCGGGCATCCTTCGTGTGCGATTTAGAGTCTTTGAAGTCTTTAGGTGACTCATTCATGGTGACCGACTTTTTCCAGCGATTCTCCGCTTCCCAAAATTGTAGAATTCGCATAACAACTTCCTGGAAAAGTGACTCATGCATGAATGCATGTAATGTGGCGGTGGCAGGTTCTCACTCAGGTATATCTGGCGCAGGTGGCCGTGCTTTTATTACTCCGTCAAAGAGAAAGCATTTTGCTAGAACCAAGGCCGATTGCGGGAATAAAGTGGGAAGAAAGCAATGATCCGTGTGATTCATCAATTGATACATGATTGAATGTGTTCCGGGCATCCTTCGTGTGTGATTTAGAGTCTTTGAAGTCTTTAGGTGACTCATTCATGGTGACCGACTTTTTCCAGCGATTCTTCGCTTCACAAAATCACAAACTCAGACAACAAATGATGATCAACTCTTCTCAAGTTGCACTTGGGTGCATAAGGACGGGCGCGTACGGGCTTGGAGATCTCATAAAAAAGAACGGGATTATTTGTACACACACATATACAATATATCACCAGAAAATTCACTTGCAAAACACAACGTATCCAAGTACGTTGCTCTTCGCTCAAGAAAAAATTCTTAAAGATCTCACATATTCATAGTCTTAAAGACGAAATAAAACAAAGTTGAGATGACCACAGGGCGTAAATACAATGTACGTCTTGGGCATTTAAAAAGAATACATCCATCTATAGTACATCCGACAATAAACTAACACTCGTCCGGCCAATGTTTTTAAGTGTGAAACGTCAAATTGACTGCAAAATTAAGAAGGAGTATCCCTTATCATTCAGTATATTTTTAATTGGCTTATCGGTGTGTGTATGATTTAATATTGTGAAGTTTCTGCTACAAGCTATTACTAATGGGATAAGGTTGTCCAGAAGAAACTGTAGACTGCTGTGATTCCGCTTCCAAAATGACTGTTGTGACTGATGTTGTGAATTTTAGCAATTAAATAGTGCTGTTTACAACGAACGAGGACGTAACTGTACTCCGCGCACCGACGAAGTTTGATAATTAGTGAAGAGGGTGGAAACTGGAGAGTCTAGGCAGGAATCTACGTTACGTTTTAGTTTAGAATGAGGGAGTTTATTATTAAATTGTTAATTGTTAACACTTGTATAATGTGAACGATAAAATGTTTATGCAAACCGTTCAGATATTGTGTAAATGGTTCCAAAATTTTCACGTACCGTTGAAATTGTGATTTAGTGAAAATTTCAAGACGCTGCAGGAAACTAGTCATAGAAAAACTTGATTTGATTGAATTGCTCAATGATTAATGAATTTCCTCTCATGATATAGTGCTCATATTTAAGCAGAATTGTCAAACTTATCGTTTGCTTCAAACAGAAGTCTAATTAACAACACACGTAAATACATATCTGACTGAATAACGGAGAAAGTACGATATATATGACTCGGAAATCTAGTAGCAAAATAATATTTAGCTTTCACCAAATTGCTCCTTAATGAATTACTTTTTCAAGTCGACCACATGCAATTATAGGGTTAGGGAATCATGTCTAAAGTAGACGAGCAAGAAATTTCGCGACAAATAACGCTGCTCACAAAATGCAGAAAAGCAATTATTGCAGACCTGGATGTCCAAGATGTCGTACCGGAACTGCTGTCCAAGTTTTTGATAAGTCATGCTGATAAGCAACGAATAGACGTTGAGGTACATATTTTTGTATTTAACTGAGTTTTAATGTTCTTTAAATTCTTTATGTACATACGTAGTAGTCCCCCGACCCCCAGTATTATACGTTTGGAGTACTTATTTATTTAAAGTAATGATGAGGTATCTTGTATTTGTTTTTTTTACAGAAATCTGCGGAAGACAAAGCTGAAAAATTGCTCAGTATTGTGGAGGACAAGGCAATCAGAGCCATAAATACTGACATCATTCCAGCGTTTATACAGAGCCTTCAGCATAAGTATGATTGGCTGTATAAGAAGTTGACCGAAGATGTCACTGACGCCACTCCAGCCTCAGTTTGCATAGA
>JAHZMW010001035.1:0-13261 GCA_027743745.1 Alloscopus bannaensis | reverse complement strand
TTTATTTGTAAGTGTATTATGAATGGACAAATCATGTACGAGCAATCTATGCTACACCAAACACAAACACAGACTATTGTATTTTCCTTCAGAGGTAAGCCGGAGATAACGTTTACAGTTTGGTTTGTGTACTGTTCAAATACCATTTGAGTGTCATCAAGCACAGTTTTGCTGCAAAGTAATGTTGCCATTTGGATAAACAATGTAAACATGCAAAATCCGCGTATTGCACACAATCTCTTAATTAGTTTGAACAAGCACAAGAATGTAACAGCTCAAAAAGCTGTGGTTCTCAAAGTCAGAAATCGCGTGCAAGAGATCCTGTTTCCAGATCCTCAATATACCAAAACGAAATTATCTCTTTGAAAGTATCGTGCGTATAATACTTGTTCATAGTCTATGAGTCATAGAGGCTTACAATTGCTGAGAGAGAAAATAATGATTTGTATACGCGTTTTGTGCATTGATTGAGCTTTACAAATTCCACATCGCAGGGAGTTTGATTGTGAGTCTTTACTATTTTTTATGAATCCCTCATCCTATGTGTTCCTTATACCTACATATTTTACAGCATTCAGAAGCAGACTTAGTTCCTGACAGATCAGAAAAAAAAGCACTTTAATCGAACACCATACTTGCATTTATGCGTACCCAGCATTAAATGGATCAAGTGTAAAAATCAACAAAGAAATTTCAGCTATACAAATATGTGAATACAACATAGCATGATCGCTTTGTATTCGTGTAAAAATGTTTTAATTTTAAAGATTAAATTCCTCTCAAATCGAAGACTTGGTCTGCAAGCTTCAAAAGAAATCTAAAGAGAAACAGACTCAAAAAGCCACCTACACGCTTGCTTGACTTGAGCGTAGGAGTTTCCTCAAGCTTGAGAAGTACAGGGCAACTCAGGTGACAGCAGAAAAAAACTTGAAATTTCTACCAATTTGAGCAAGCTGCTGCATATTCCTTTTAGCGTGAACAAATGCATTGTGTGTATACACACATGAAGGCGCATCTGTGAAACCTAAAGAAAGACAGCTGCCCGAAAAAAATTGTGGAAGATCTCATACATCTTTATAATTAGATTTCAAGATTAAATTTAACTTATATTTACAAACTAGACTTGTTGTGTGATATCTTTCTTTTTTACTCATAAATCGAAGACAACTTTTGACTAATTTGGGTTTGAATGATGAACATTTGTTGACGTTGCGAAGTTGGATAATTTGTTTATAATTGGGGTTCCATCAACGATTTACTGTTTGATCCTGAAAACGGGGTTTGGAGGTTTTATTTCTGTGGAAAGGGAGAGAATTGGAAGGTTTGGAAATACTTCCAAAACGTCTCTCACAAGACGCCTGTGTGCCTGTGGAACTTTCACTTTCAGCAGTGTTTTAGTGCCTCATGTGTAAGCAAAGATGACTCAACGACACGACTTCATCTGTTACTAAAAAGCAGTTGCTTCAGTTAATGGAGAGGACCCCTCGAGAATCAGGCAGCATCGCAATCTGTGGTATGTAAATTTCTTCAAATCTGTAGAAAATCTGTGTAAAAGTTATAGTAACACTGTAGTCGCTGTAAAATTTGCCTTCAATCATCATAAAAATGATTATGGATTAGTGAAACTGAAGTAGTTTTAGGAGGGAGTAAGATTTTTTATTTTCATTTCCTCAAAATTTCATACGGTTGATTGATTGATGTGAATGGTTATGTTATTTTCTTTAGGGCTATGACAAATCAATCAAGATGAAGAGGAAGAATCAATGCATCTTTAACTTGTACTGGAATTAGCCGTCCCTGCCCACGACACGAGTTTAACAATTCGAATTATTATTGCTACACGGACAGACGTTGCAACGTACACATTTAGTGCGTCCCTTGCCAGTGATTGATTTACATTCGAATGTCATGCGAATTATGGAAAGCGAAGATTCCATAGAACATCAAGATCTCTGTTGGGTGATGCCAGAAAGGAAATTTATTAGAAGTGCTGGAGCAACATTGCTTAGAGTCCGAAACTGATCAATGCAGAGCAGTGATTCATTTTAATCTGAAGTGTTGCAGGTGGAAACGTATTGATCTGCATCGCTGCTGTCAGTGTTCAGAATCCGAATTCCAGATTTGCCTCTAGTTTAAGCACTAATCAAGTGTTAGCCTGGAATTTGATTAGTCAGCGCTGTATATATATTTTTTATGGTAATGATAATGTCGCGTGAATAGAAGAGTCCGAGACGTTCTGGTTTGCTCGAGGACAACAAGAGTAATCTTCTTGTAATTAGTTTTTTTTTGTTTGCTGACATTTTTGCGCACACAAATTGTAACGACTGATTTTCTTTCTTAGCGCAAAACACGAGATTAGAGATTTGCTTTTGGCCAGCGGTAGGTTAATTGCATGCAGTAAGACTTCCAAAGGATTCACAAATTGCTCTTGCTCGAAAAGACGTTGTGAGCGTCGTTTGTTGTGAAAATGATCAGCCGATTCAAAAATGCTTTATTGAACGCGGTCAGTTCGCCAGTGCTGGAAGGAAGCAACGCATCAGTCGTAAGTGGTCGTGGCGGCGGGTCTTCAACTTCTGCTGTACCTCATTCTTTATCTTCTCCACATCTCAACGGCAATTCTGAAACTTCACTGACAAATAAAAACGCTCGTTTACAGCAACCTCACCATCACGGCTTTGGTTCCGAGTATAGTCCAAATTCTAATGGTTTTCAAGAGCGAACGGTGAAATATGAGTACGGGAGACCGCACTTCCTCCAGTTAAATACGTCAGATGAAATTGCCGTCACCGCGGATCACATAGTCAGACCCATAATTGTTCCTAGGGACTTGGCACATCTTCCTTGGGAGACTGGCTACGCAGAGTAAGGAACCATAAACACAATTCTTTTTGTTTGTAGTGCTAGTGCTTTTATCTTAACGTTTGATTATTTCATTAATGATTGTTTTAGGACAATAAATTCCGGTAAATCTAAAGTCAACGAGGACCAAGCCCGGGTTCACACAGGATTTATTACGGTGGAGGTAGAGGACAATGAGTCAGAAGTGAAGGAAGTTAAACTTCCATATTATTATTATGGAATTTTCGATGGGCACGCGGGGCCAGGTGCTGCAGTCGCAGCAGCAAATCGTCTTCACCAAATTATTGAGGTTGGCTATTACAATGAAAATTGCCATGAAAAAAAGTTCTAAGCGTTCTACCTAATGATGCTACATTTTGAAACTATAGGATAAACTCACTGAAGTGGGAAGTCAGCTATGCCAGGAGGGTCAGTTGTGCGAATTTGACTTGAAGAAGTCGAAGGGAAAAGGGGTGATGTGGTATACACAAGCCAACATAACAAAGGACTCGCTGATTGTTGGGGCTCTTGAGTCTGCGTTTTATGAGATGGACGAAATGATTCGTGAGGAGAACCTCAGATTTGATGGGGTTAACGGGGGCTGCACGGCAGTGGTATGCCTTTTTATACTAGGAAAAGTGTTCATTGCAAATGCTGGTGATTCCAGAGCAATCCTTTGTTACCGTAACTTGGAGCCAGTGCCTTTGTCGAATGACTTCACACCTGAGTCTGAGAGAGCCAGAATACGTCTCGTGGTATGTCGTGGTTTATAATTTAGATAATTTTGGATTGATGATGTTGGAAATTTTGTGTGAAACTTTCTTGTATGGATTTTACAGGCTGCTCAGAATCCACATCTGCTTGGCGTGGACTTTACCTCGAACGAATATTTGCGCAGACCCGTTAAGAGGGATTTAGGCAGTAAAATTTTGTACAGGGCAGCTCATATGACTGTAAGTATTGTTTTATGTAAATTGTAAATTCAAAACGCTGTAACTAACGTTCAACTAAATTAAGTGATGTTTTCAAAAATGTATGCTTTTCTTAGGGCTGGGCGTATAAAACAGCTACGGTTGAAGACCTGAAGTTTCCTGTGGTATTTGGTCACGGAAAAAGGGTTGGTTGCTCGATTCTATTTTCTTTTCCATATTTGCACTCTTCCCTGTTCCATTGTGTTAATGTTAATGTTTGTCACAATTTACAGAGTCGCGTATTAGCAACAATCGGGGTAACGAGAGGATTTGGAGGTTAGAACATTAGCATCACCTTGCATTAAAGTAATATTAATGAAATTATTGACACTTTTGCGTGTCTGTAATGTATTTCAGATCATGAATTATATGCGCATCACAGTACTGCCATCAAGATCAAGCCTTTTCTTACATCTCAACCCGAAGTAAGATACATCGTACAATGTGTATCGGCGAGTTACATGGTGAAATGAATTAACGTAATTTGGTAATGTTTATTTGCAGGTCAAGATCTTGGATTTAAGTGATGACCCGCTGTTAGAATTTCAGGACAGAAACTGGAAAATGGGCGATGGTTCAGGTAAGTGTATTGCTTCCATTCACTGTATGTTATTGTTGAAAGAAAAAATGAAAGGTAGGGATGAAACTAAAAAGGATTTCTTTTACAGCCGCAACAATTGATGACATATCGGTGTTTGTAATTCCATTGGGTCCTTACTATCGTGACACGTTAAATCAAGCATCCTTTCCTATTTCGCTGACGACTTCCGAAACAGCAACAGATGAAGGAGCGCACAGTCTACCAGTGGCAATGCCGGTTGATGAAGTCAATGCAAATCTCCCTCACACTAGCAGAATAGCAAACGGAGAGGTTCTAGATGCAAGCGTAGAACTAGTCCCGGAAGCCATTGACGTGGAGATGGAGGAACCTAACCATTAATATTGTGTAGAATCCTGGTAGCTTCAAAATCTAACAATTGTGTAATGTTTCAACATGGAGGTTTACTGCATTGTAGGATTTTCTTTAACAAATGTTCAGTAATTCTCTAATCACGCATCTAGTATTTGTTGCCTTCCTAAAGCATTCTTTTTGACTCCACATTTAACACAAACTTCGTTATTTATATAACGCAAGTAAAATAGTGCTTGATTACAGAGCAAACTAAAAACATGATACTATTAACTTTCCATTATTGAGAAGTAGCTAATCTATTCATACATTCCAACAAGCGTAAACTGAGTAAACTCGTCTTTTATAAAAATGTTTATATTACTCCGATGTTCACATAATTGTGTACATGAGAAACCGTTAGCTTTTAGCCGTTTTGTATAAGAACCTTATATAATTGTTCTGTGATATTATTATCGTTTCTGCGTAAAGAATCATGATGCGTAGTTAACCTATGCATACCATGCATGCATGCATGTAACTTAATACATCTTGAATGAAAATGTAATTTAAGCCTCTGTTGTTCCTCTTTCGCGTAACCAATTATGCAGTTTGCTTGACAAGCAGCTAAACTATTGTTGTTCCTAAAACGTTACACTTGTAACCAGTGTACACGAATGCAAGGATTTACTTGAAGAAAAATCATGTTAGCTTTGGTTCAAATAGTAAAATCTGATTTTAACTGCACACTAATTTATCGTTGTTGACTTTTGTTTTTGCTCACTAGGCACGTAGGGAATTAGTGATTAGCAGATTGTTGCAGATTACAAATCATTCCCATATTCTGATAATCAGAATCTGATTTCCTTTTGTATCAAAGCTTCTGAAATATACCAATTAAAACAGGTATAGATTCTGAAGTGCATTTGTAAGAGTGATTGATTGGTCAATCACAGCATAAATGAATCAAGCTTGCAATCATAAGTATATCATAATGTACAATGAAAATCATAGCGTCACACAACCAAGTGCGGCATCTGCGAAACGTTTTTTTTTTGTACCACATCCATTCATTCATCGTGGTTTTGTTTTGGTTGGCGAAACGACACAGACGGATTGCAGACTCAATAAAAAGTATTTGTTTATAATATTTCGATACTTACGCTTTATAAAGTCATACATTTCTTAATAGTTCTGAAATTCATCTGTTCTGAAGTTGAAGACATCCCTTTTTATACAAATTTTGAGAACGGAACGGTTTTATCTAAATTTTCCACTTTTTCAATTTTTTAGGTGTTCAAATTAAAATGTAATCAGTTTCGTTGTCTCATCGTCGATTGTCGATGGTATCGTCAAAGTCAAAAGTGCCATAATTGTCGAGAAGTGCGAACAATATTTGGTTAGTTTTTGTGTTGTATTGGTAAAAATGTTTCCATTCAAAAAGTTTATCCAAGGGCCCAGCTTGCACGACGACCCTGACTCGTATTCCAGCGAAGGTCGCGGCAAGGAATCGACTGGAACTCTGACTGGGAGTGAAGCCAGTCAAGCTTATCAGGAGATAATCAACTTACCTACTGCTCAGACGAGTGAAGCCTCAGACGTTGTTTGTTTGTCTGACCAAACTCCGTCAACGTCTTCCGTCCGTAGAAAGAATCGGATGGGAGCAGGTCATCGAGTTACTGGACCACCACCAAAGTTGTCGCAACTCCTGTCCCTTTGCGAGTGGAATAAGCATGAAGAGCTCGAGAAACGGTTGGCCGATTTCAAAGATAAGATTGACGTCAATGCTCTGGATGAATTTGGGTGGACCATGTTGATGTCGGCGAGTTGCGCAGGGGCGACAAGCTGTGTTCTTGTATTGCTGCAAAATGGAGCGGATTGGACCCTCGAAGATAAGAAGGGACTGACTGCACACTGTCTGGCAGCCAAGAATCGACGCTCACAGGTCTGCGAATTGTTAGAAGAATGGAACCAGTGTTACATTGAACTCCTCCAAAGGCGAGATGACCCTCCTGCCGGACCTTCCCCGTCTGAAGAAACCGCGACGACGAGTGAGGTGGCAAGGGCGCAATATTGTGATTCTTGCAAGTTCAGTTACCAGAGCTCGTCAAAAGAGGAACACGACAAGTCCATAGCTCATTTAGTGAGTACTGCTCAATTTGGGAAGGATAAGATCCACTTTGGCATTCCAGAGTACAACAAAGGCTTCCAGCTACTGGTGAAGAGTGGATGGGACAAGAGTGGGGGTCTGGGACCTGACGGACAGGGGCAGAGGTTTCCAGTGAAAACCGTGTTGAAGCGTGACAAGCTGGGCCTTGGAAATGACAAAGATAGGAAAGCTCCTAGAATAACTCATTTTGCTCCATTTGATCCTGCAGCAGTCCAGGCCCCGTTCGAGAGGCACGAAAGGGTGGAAACCATTCGAAAACGGGAGGCCGTGAAGCAGCAGAGGAGGGAGCGGCGGAAGGAGATTAACTTTAGGAGGGAATTTGCCTCGTTGTAGTCATCCTCGTTTATCATCGTCGATACGAATACCGGACTGAAGATATGGATACAACAAAAATTGTGACGTGCCTTACGAATTTGGAGGAGGCAGCCGAAGACATTTTGACGGACAGGCAAACCATTATAGATCTCGATAGGACGAGAAATGGCAACCGAGAAGCGTTGCGCCATTTGAAGAAGACGGGCGATAAAAAGGCATGGATTGTAATGGGGAATACGTTTTTTCAAACTGGAGAGTGAAGCTGTGGAAGACATTCTTCAGAAAGGTAGCGAGAATTTGAGAACATGATTAGCGCAGCAATTATCCCCACCAATTGGACATTTATTAATAAAGTGCTGACTTTCTTCTTTAGATCAAGACAGGCTTGACAAGGAAATTAATGATCTCCGGGATAATTTGAAAAAGAAAATGGATACAATCAAAGATCTGGAAGGGAAACCTGCTCTAAAAGGATTTAATTTGAAGCCTTTGAATCGCGACGAAATGTCAGCTATTTATAGAACTATTGGAAAATAAATCGCGTTATTTTACTACGTACAATAACTTGTGAAGTCGGTTATATTCATTTATTGATTATTCGACTTTCAAATACCGGTTCAAAATAATTTGGCTTCACCCTCAAATTACAAATAGCCTATCTCAATCAATCTTTAACAAACTCGTTTTATGGATATTGTTTGTTAGGGTACAGTTGTACAGAAATACGCAATTTTATGTTGTTGATTTATGCTAATTGCCTCTTCGAAAATAGATACATAGGTGCTACATTTACCACTTGTTTCTGCATGGTATTATCAGAGTAGATTAACTACAACAAATGGAGACGAGGCGATTTTATTATTTTTGTTCTATAATTAAACATTTAGCAGGTTTGGTAACAGGCAGAAACTTCTCAGTACACAGAAGAAGTGACCTCAAACGTACTTACAGATTGGCAAACTTATTTATCCTTTTTCCCTAGAGCTGATTATGTTTTATAACGATCAATTATGCTATATTTATGATAAGGCGACACAAATTCACTACACGGAAATGTTAAGTACATAGTAGAAAGCTAGACAAATCCTAACTAAGCGAATCAACCATACCAAGTCAAGAATCTTAACTAACTTTGTTGTTAGTTATGTGAAGTTATAACAGTATTAATATCTGAAGAAAAAGTGTCGGAACGATGAATTCCTACATTCAGTCATCTTTCTTATCCCCACCACCACCACCGTATCTTAACTAACTTTGTTGTTAGTTATGTGAAGTTATAACAGTATTAATATCTGAAGAAAAAGTGTCGGAACGATGAATTCCTACATTCAGTCATCTTTCTTATCCCCACCTCCACCACCAGAAATTGAAAGCTTCTTTTGAATCTTGTCATGTTCGCTGAGAAGTCTGTCGTACTCCTTATTAACGTTTTCGGCCTGTGATTTCAAAACTTCCTTGTCCCGGAGAGAAGCGGCGAGCTCTGAAATAAGTTGTGTAGAAATTCATATAAGCTTGTTCAATAGAACTCATAATGGGGTTTATAATCACGTTTTAGGATTAGTTACCTTCTTTCAATGAGTTGATTTCGGTCTGGAGTTTCGCTGTATCTTGATCATCTTTCTTTGAGGACGAACCACCCTTTACTCCAACCTGATCCAGTNGTTTCGCTGTATCTTGATCATCTTTCTTTGAGGACGAACCACCCTTTACTCCAACCTGATCCAGTACTGCTGCTGCGGCTTTGGAGGCGTTAGCAGCTTGCTTCAATGCAGCTTCATTTTCCGCCATGAGAGACGCCTGAATTGACAGCAGGGTTGTAATTCGGCGGATGATGCTATCAATGAAAGATTACAGTATTACTTAGAGTTTCCGGAGTCAATATGCGTGCTGGGAATTAAATGCATATCAATAATTGACCCCTTACGCTGAAAGCAAGAGGGCAAATCCAGAAATGTAGAAATTCCTTTGAGCTCGGAAAAGCTTCATGTGGGCTTGCATCTCCGCTTTAGGATTCGAGTTCAGGTCATACTCCTCAGAAGAGTACTTCCTCATCTCGCGAATCGCATCTACAAAACCAGCAATACCGGATCAGCATACAATTACACATCTGCTGCAGAAACCGTTAGACAGTAACCTACAATTCATGACAATCGTTTAAAATCAGTCCCTCACCCAAAAACAGGAGAGTCAGAAGACCAAATAAACCGTAGAAATACAACGCAGTTTGTGTTCCCAAACTGTGCAAGATTTTCGACCGAAAGATCCTGTTCCATCTGGAATAAACAAACAATTCATTTCAATTTTGATTTAACAAACTTTCCACAATTCCCTACAAATTATCAATGCCAAAACCCACGTCACTTGAATTACGTACCTTTGAGGAGAAATGAGTGGTTAACAGCAGTATGATCAGGACTGCAATTTCCGAATACAGAAATCCGGCAACCAGAGACCACTGAAGACTCATGATGAGAAACAGAAGATATTACGGCTAACAAAAAACAATTTTATTCGACACGACCCCGATGTCACCGGTATTAAAAACCTAAAAAACCATAAAACACAAGTGATCCGCAGTTAAAATCAGGTCTTCGTGTTCAACCTGTTCAACTAACGATTAAACTTTAATTTAAATCATTTACGATTTTTATACTCAAACTTACGTGTGTTTTCCCCACACAAAAGACCTTTTGAAGACTTTAGTAACCACACAAACTCTTGACGACTGTCGATGACGACTGAATCTTCAAAAAATTGAGCTGGACAAAATTAATGACGATGGCTAAAGATAAGACAAGTACTCCGACTGACTGACCGGAGACACATGAGTACAAAAGTTGATCTTTGCATTTGCCTTGTACGCTAATGATGTCATCACTTCATCACGATTTTGTGTGACTTTTGTGTTTAGAGTTTTCCTTACGTGGATTTCACAACATCATCTCCTACGCTTACGTGCATGTAATATTTAGAGCAAAGGAAGGCAAGGGTAAGTAAACACTCTGTTGCCAATGCACAGAATACTACGTTTTTGTAAAGAATGTATTCGCTCATTGCACGATGCATTGCATTATTGGTTAGATGCAACTGCAAAGCATTTGCCCTGTGGTTGGTCTCCACATTTTCTGTATCTTCCACTCAACAAAGTTAAAAAGCTTTAGAGCAGCTCTTATGATGAGTCATTTTCGTAAGGTATCTCCTTCATTAGTCAACTATTATAATCACGGAAATGAAGCACGCAATGGAGTGGAATATATGGAGCATTTTTGTAAGTTTACTAGAGGTTCATGAATTTGCTAATGTAGTCAGTAGTAAATACCCATAAGAAGGTTTTTTGTGAACGAATAACATCGTTCTTCTATGTGGGAAATAAAAATGATATTGGCTAATCGTCTCTATTTCGTATAGACCATGCGCCTAATCTCTCAATGTCGAGGTACACCGGTTGCACGTGCATAGCATGCTTGGTAATTAGAATTCATCTGAATAAAATAGATAAAATATGCAAACTGAATGGGTTGAGGGATGTTTGCTGGCTACGAATGCTACAATCTCCAGTTTTGCTGCTCTACGGTTTTACCTGGTTTTTGATTTGGTGGAGGAGATGCGTCTGTTTGGTGTGGTATGTACTGATGTATGATTTTATTCATGGTCGATAATATGTATATTCGAGCAAAGGAGAGGGCTGAGACATATTATACAAAAACAACATTATTTAAATCTATGAAACATCATTTTAAAATAGACGATCATCCAACTAAACGTCTACGAATCAACCTAAAAATCTAAATTATTTGAATAGTCAATGCAATGTTGTAGGTACTAAAGGTACTTGACATTACAACGTAAAAAAACAATGAGTAAAACTGTTGATATTACTCTCGCAGTCATTATTAGCTATTAACCGTGGCAAGTTTGCTTTAAAAACTTATTTCAAAGCAAAACGGTTGGCTGTATTGCACCAGCAAGTGCTGATCTTTATAAACGCGGAACGGCGCACTTAACAATCTGCAACAACTCGTAACCAGTAAACTCGTTATTCTGAATGGCCTGAATTACTTTGGCCGCGTTCAGCTTTCTTCGTCTTGTTTGAATCGCATGAAGTCCAAGGCCTCCAGCCTCGATGTGTGACAAATAGCTGGCGTCGTTTTTCTCCACTTTTATTACGTTGATATCTTGCTTTCCATCATCACTGGTGGTGGTCATAATTGAAATTTGTCCATAATGCTCGTCCGCATCCACTCTGTCCCCACAACCAGATAGCTCAATATGCTCAATGCTGGCTACGTCATCCAACCGGCTTCGCTTTGCTTCCAGCTCGGACAAATCATGGTCTGTGCTGTCGGCGGTGCCCACATCCATTTCCCCGTCGGAAACTGACATTCCGATTTGACCATTAATAACGTGACCATTGCCGTTAACTCGAGCATATTCCGTTCTTCGATGTCGAGATGACTTTGCATGTAAAACTAAGTCGTGCTACATAAAATAACAAACAAACCAAAGGTAACTATACGGAAATATGAAACAATTTTGTATTTCACACACTGACTTGGTGTGTGATTATAATTGAAGTACTATAATTTATACTTACTCGGTGGGCACGTAAAACGCAGTTGCAAAATCTGCAATACGCTTTAGAGCTATCACTTTCATAGGGACGCAGCCAGGCTAAAATAACACGAATAAACCAATTTACTTATCCATCAAAAACAACTATTTAGATCTGTTTGCGATTGATTTTTCGCATGTAATTTTCACATACATTTCAGTTCATCCAGGTCCTCCCATTCCTTTCTGTATCGTTTGGTGTACTGGGGTCTTCCAGGAGCTTGTGAAGTGGAACCGAACATAGGATCTTTCTCATGCTTTTTTGGACTTCTCATACGAATCTCTGGAGATGGTTCAGCTTGCTGGACAATTTGCACTGAAATGGGTCCGGTATTCGCTCCAGTCACGGATGCTGTCGCCGCATTTTTAGCGTGTTTTTGAGTGTTGGAGTGTCCGGTTAAATCCGCTATGTAAATACAAAATTTTTAACTTTACCAATCAGATTAAACAATTAAATGCCAATCAAACAAAAGCCACTGACTGATTCTGCATAGCGTCTACGAGGCAAAGTTGAGTCTTTTGAAATACCTTTCTGCACGCGACAAACACTTACATTTATGTGCCCTCAAGACAATCGAGCACCACCGACAGTACACTTTCGTTTCGTCATTGGTCACTTTCACCACCCAATCTGCAAGAAAATGAAATGACAACGCATTCATGATTAGTACTAAAGAAAACACACATACCACTATTTTTACACAAATGTAGCATACCCCTCAAGTTCGGATCTGACAACCACTCCTCCTGAAATCTCGTCATCATCGAGTTTACAACTGAACCTGGTCTGATAACCTATATGAACATCACCACTGCACCGGTTTCAATCGCAGTCCCTGATTCTCTCAGCACCCGGAAGGAAGGCACGTTCTCCGTTTTTGACAACCTTCAAAGACAAAACGAGACAATTTATTAGCCAACAGTGCTTTTAGAACTGCTCTGAACAGGAATTTTAAAATTGCCTTTAATTATTCGTGCAAGTTATGTATAATCAGTGATATGTCGTAAAGTACTTCATTCTAATAAATGCATTAAAGCTTGTTTAAAAAGACTTCTTCAGTGCTTTCATTTCCCAGCACCAACTTTCCGAATCCGCTGGAAATCATTATTATGCGACGTTTCGCAATTTGAAGTTTCTTTTTATGCAATTCCTTCGAGTTTTCCATCCGCATCCCTTCTTTGTGCTCACAAATGTACGAATTGCATTTTCACATTAGGTAAGGTAAATATACAAACAAATGTACAGTACTACTCCATCCTTTTCCCCAAAAACACTTTACTTTTACAAACAACCCCTTTTCTTCTAAACATAACATTCCAATGCACTCTGGAATTTTACACAAAAACATCGCACATCTTCTGCTTTGTAGCTTTGAGTGCATTTGTTTTCCTCAATTCTTCCATCTCTACTGAAATAAAAACGCTTTTAATTTACCTGACACCTCTCCCCTCCAATCAATTCTGTCT
>JAHZMW010001034.1:0-13988 GCA_027743745.1 Alloscopus bannaensis | reverse complement strand
GCATAAAGCTACTGCAACAATTCGATTTCTTAATGATTTACTATGCATATTCCCCTTGGAGCACCCTTTACAAGGAAAATGCTTTTTTTTTTAAATCTTCGCGAACTATGTGATGCAGTATAGAAAGAAGGGATATCAAGCGGGTGAGCCGTTGCGGCAAACGGCCACACCAAACTGTAAAGCACGTTCGAGGTTTTTGGTGTTTCTGGGTGCCAAAACGGAAAGCGATACATTTTCTCAGTCCTCTTTGTGAATGCATGCAAGGCCTGCCTAGATTGTGCACAATTTTTACCACAATTTACTAGTCGTGTAGAGAACTGTGGTCTTGCACGTATTGGACAAGGTCTTCTTGGTCTCATCATGTAATCTGTAGTTCACACTGTGGAAATCGAGTATGCTCACTTTACGTAAAGTTCAGTTATAGTAAGTTGGCTACTTTTTTATATTTCTAGTACCAGCGTGTTCTGACTTGTAAAATAGGACTTTCCAGACATGTACTGGTAATAATGAAGAAATGAAGCGAAGAGATACGAATTTTATCATAACGAAAGCCGTGCTGAATTTTAACTACGCCCGTTCACAAGTTGAGAGTATTTGTAAGTATAAATATCTGCCAAGGATTTCAAACGAGTTTTGCTGCAGTTCATTACAAGCTTGTGTGTAGAAAGAAAGCACTAATTACTTCAAACCATTTTATATTTTAATTTCTTCAAAATTTTGAGCTTGATGACGGAACAAGTATATTAATGCTTGTAATGAGTTCAGCGGAGTAACCTACGATTGCGGTGTCATTTGAAGAGAGCGTGTAGAATACACAAGAAAAATCTTTATTCTAACTGTTGGTTCGCTGCACTGACTCGATTCTAATATTGTGAATTTTACGAGGTAAGATACTGACCACGGAAAAAAATCATGACATGCCATTTCTCGATTTCGCAACCTTCGCTACTCCACGTGGACTACAGTTAGGAGTGCAACAGTAACTGAGTCAAGTATTTGAATTAAAACATGCACAATGGTTGTGAACTCTCATTGAAGAAAAACAGTGGGAAAGAAAAATTACATAATTATGTGATTTGAGAATCTTCTATTTCTAAAATTTGTGAGTCAAGAAACTGTCCGCATCTATACTTGTGTTGCACAGACGAAAGTCATTCCAAGCTCTTGAAGCCCCAACACACCCAAGACGAAACAATTTCCTCAGGCTACCATTCACCATTGGAATTTAGGATAGTGTGCTATGCTAAATGTATGTACTTGAGTATTCAGTACTCTGCCTTTTGCTTGAACTGATTTCTGCAAATACCACCATTTGCAATCATTTTGTTCAATACACATGGTGCAACAAAATACCAAACTTCCATTTAATATTCTTCTTGATCCTGACTTTTAGTTGGGCAAGGACAAAATATGTTTTCATCTTTCCCAAGGACAGCATGCGTAGGCAGGATTCTCAATCTTGAGACTTCGTTTTGTTGTAAGGACTCCAAGTACAGATTTGGTTGACTCCTGAAAATATAGTTACCTATTTTCTGTTAGCATTGAGAAGCATGGATGTAAGCTTTTAAACTTCAAAGACAAACATTGTTGGACTTTCACCAAAACGTTGGACGATTCAAAATTCCAGGCTTTTCAGTCGCTGACGCTTGTCTCAACGAAGCTGTTCTTGTATGGCTTATACTCAGGAAAATCTTTTTTCGTCCTAAACTTTTTCAAGGTCACTATCATTTGTGTGGATGTAACTTGGTTGTCGAAGTACTGGATAAAGAAAATCATGAAACTAACTCATGTAAACTAATTGTAAGTAATGTGTATGTTAGTCCAACGTGATTTCTACGATTGGTACAGCTATTATAACTACTCATTTTCAATGTGCCTCTCCTCCTTCCTGCATTAGCATTAAAAAATTTATGACAGCGCAGCGTAGGCTTTGTGCCCATTCTCAGCAATTGGATAGAAAAGCTTAGACAAATGTCAGGAAAAAGCATGTCCTGGAAAAGACAATGAATTATGACACGTCCCACATGCATTGCTCTCATGATCCATTCATGGAGACACCGCCTGGCTGCGTTCCATCGTGAATGTTATCTTTAAACTGTAAAATCCTTAAAAACTACAAGACTCTGATATTAGTTTTAGCTCTCTCATTTCACAATTCCCAACACAATGGGGACTCCATGACATGTTTTGAGAATATGGAGTCTTATCAATTTATCAAAAAAAAATAACTTGCCTTTTATTTATCCCTCACTTTTTACAACACTACTGCAGCTCTAACATTTGAAGTAATAAAATATTTAGTGGTGCCTACACAGGTAGGGCATGTACGAGCCCGTATTTTGTAGTCCCGCATAATCCGTATACGCTGGAGATGTGAAATTCGAGTAATCTAAATTGCGTGCAATCTTACCTCACGAAGTGGAGAGTTTGAAATGCGGTACAGAGAAGTGGCTCTGGGAAGTGAAAGTTGAGAAGTACGTAATGTTTATTGTGCTCAAATTTCGTTCCGCTTTTCGAGCGAGATTTCCCTTGTTTGTCTTCATAAAGTTGATGCATGTACAACTCGAAATTGTACTCTACCTACATCACTTTGTCGTGAAATTGAATTTTAAATTAAATCATTTTTATTCATCTCGAAAACTAGAGGTAGGAGTTGGGTAGTCGAGAATTGCATTTTCAGGGGCGAATCACACAATGCGTGCTCCAGTAGTAAAAATTTTCCCACAGTTAGGAGCTACCTTTTTCTCGTGACGAGGATATAACACGAACTTTGACCAAAATTGACCAAAACATAGGTAGGTACACAACAGGGATTTTTTATGAAGTCAACATCGTTTCCCCATTGCGATTCAAGAATTAATGCGAGTCTTATTATTGTCTTCATTAGCCGTATTTTCTTGGATAAAGGAATACTATTTCTTACTCTGAGGTAGTTTATAAGTTATTGGTTTTCTGCATTTTTACATCTAACGGTTGTTGTTTGTAGTTAAGACATGATTTATGGAGAAAGTCGCAGAAGCTCACTCTGTCCATTTTTTCCGCACAAACTTTTAATATGATTTAAAGGCTTGTTGAATGGTTTGGTGCGAGCGATGTAATGGCATATATGATTGATGTTGGAGTAAATTTTCTGAGCAAAGTTGGCAACATTAATCCATCTCGTTGTCTCATACGGATCCTACCGTGGAATTCATGGTGCTTCGATGTCAAGTCCAATTAATATTCATAATGACGTCCCAAGAGAAATCTAGTGAGACAAAGTGCTCAAAGCTGAACCAACTTAATACCTCTACACATGTAGGAGAACAGTATGTATTGCAAGATTTAAGAATCTTACGCAAACATGCATAGTTTAAGTCTAAAGCGTCATCGGTGGGGGAAGATTAGGAAATGGTAGTTTATAGCACATCATTCCTTGTATCCTTGAGAAGTAGTTGCTAGAGGGGAGCAATGCGACTGATTTAGCTTCGTTGTAAACTTTGTGAATTTAAGACAGATGCAATAAACATTTTAAAGAGTGCGACAAACCTTGGCTGACAGGAATGGTAAATGTTTTGTGAAAAACTTCTCTGTTTTCCGTGATTTTGGCTTGTTTGAATGTCATTTTTGTCGTATTTGTTTTCGTGTGGTTTGGAGCATTGGAAATTTTGCGTTCCGTTTCTCGGGCTACTTTTAGTCCTTGTTTCTGTGTGAGTAGATGGAGGATTGACAAATAATGCATAGTTGAAAAATTTGTAAAGGTTTTATGTATTTGTACCTTTGTGTGAGGACTTTGGTAAAAAAAAAGGCTGGGATAGGTTGGTGCAAATAGCTCATCCAAATGCAATTGGTTCATCGTAGGTTATTCAAGGTAAAACAAGTCGCAGTTTGATTGCGCAACAAAGAGAAGAAAAGGTATCTCGCCTCATAAACATCTCCCGGGGTCGAGAGTTGCAAAATAAACCCCTCAACGGATTCTGAAACTGTGACATGAACCGTCTTGTTGGATGTGGTTTGTCCACCATTTTTTACGGTGTTGAGGCAAAAGACAGTTGAGTAAGCGCAAGGTTTGGTGCAGCAGTAAAATTGAGTCATACGCTCGAAACTTGATGTATATTTTATTGACACAATTCGAAAAATACTAAAAATCCATTCTCCTTCATGCGCTGTGACACGGCACACTAAAACGGAGCACATCTGACGCAAGGTATTTCCAACAAAACCATATCCAAACCAAGTTGTAGTAAAAATCCTAATTTTTGTAATTTGGAGGAGACCTCATCGACCGATTCCGTTTCCTCATTTTCCAGGTATAGATACCGGGGAATTGTTAACCACAGGCAATCGGTAGAGCCCCAACATACCAGTTAGATTATAAACTTACATTGTAGGAATTGCGTCTTTTTATCCTTAGATGAAAAGGTGAAGATGGTAAACGACAAGTAGGTATACTCACGTACTACGCTAAGTACATCACAGGTATGACAGAGTTTAATAAAATGTTAAAGAAATACTCTGAGAGCACTATGGTTGGATGTGTAGGTATTATTAAAATTGTAATCGACTTTGCACAGGTCGGAACATTACGTGCAGACCTATGTATGCGTAATAATGATTTCCTTTTCATGGTTAAATGTCAAAAAATGCTAAGTAAAAATCGTATAAGAAAGAAGAGGTTCACCTTCTCCGTATTTGGCCCGTGTATTTGGTATGTGCTTTGCATTATTAATGCTTTTAATCGAACAATTCCGCATAATAAATAGTTGAACACATATAAATATGAGGATATTGCATATATGTTTTTAATACAGTTGAACGGCAAATTTCTCTGATCATTCAAATAAAATTTGACCAACAATAAAGAGTAATGTCGAATTCTCGAGATTTCTCTATCTAAATTAGATTTTTTTAACTTTAAAAATTATCTGTTCAGAATGTTGCAATGTAGAATTTTCACTGTGCGCGTTGTTTCTTGCCTCTCAGAATTCGTCTTTTGGCCAATGTATACAATACAGCGATTGTGAAAAGTTGGTATATATTACGATTTTAATCGAATTAGAATACAAGAATAAGCCAGACGAGTGTACTACATTAAGTATGCACTTAGGTTGTATCGCCGCTGACTAGAGGCGATGGCGTTGTACGTATCAATATCGACCGGGATGACTGCCAACTGCTCGGAATTTGCTGGTTAGCTGGATCGTGAATTGGTTTGATAGCGACAAACTGACAACACTGTTCATAGATGAACTCATGACTTGGCAATTTTGGGGTTTTGCAAATGGCGTTATTATTTCATGAATATTAATGTACTCATTAGCTGCAATGAAAACTGAAGTAGAGCAGCTGAACCCATTCGACATTAAGTTCGTCTAATTCCTCTCCTCAACAAGGTGAATATAATCCTCAAGGTTTTTCCAGGATTGCACTGAAATCGGGAACAGTTGTGATTTTCAGCCATCGTCTCAACTCCAGTCTTGACTCTAGGAAAGTACCGGTAGTTTCTCGAGATCGTTAAGGCGGTCCTGTTAGATTTGAGGAAAATTTAGAATTCAAAAATTTTGTTCGTTACACAAGTTTGATATCATCAAGGACATCACTGATAGACGAAAATGCAGTGAAATAATGTACATATTTGTATCCTTCACTTAGACTGCCATTGATGCCAGTCTAAAACAGCTCAGAGTAGGGAAAGCAACGGAAATTAGGAGGGATACCATACATTTTATGGTTTTGCATCATGAGAGATTTGAGTAACCATTGCAAGGCTACTTGTATTACGTCAAAAGATTCTTTGGACTGAGAGAAAGCCGTTGAAACTCCGTTCACAATCCATACCACGATAAAAATCAAGAAGCCAGCGTGCATGTGGGATAACCACTGGTTTTGGATTCTTGGTAATGGCTCCTAGGCACACATTATGCCGACTGGATCAATACATGGAAAATTGTTAGAAACTTACGACGTAACCCACAGATCCTTCGTTGTTTTCCTTCGCTTTCTCTTGATCGACAACGTGTTGTACAGGGTGAACGTTGCGGAGCGATTGTTCCACCTCACTCTTGGACGCACTGTAGCCGCCAGTCTTACTTTCTCCAGCCTTCTTTGTGGGAATCCAGAGAAGATTGGAGAGAGTGGAAAAGATGATTTCGCGAAAGGCAAGAAAGATGCCAGAACAGGTCTTGAAATTTCACAGGACATCCTCTCCACACACCTCTCGCTTTCCCACACTATGATTACGAAGCCCTTGAGAAAGTTGAGGAGAAGCATGCATGTCGCCAGTTTTCCTAAATACTCTAGAGCATTCATGCTCTGCGGTGATGTGGATGTGAAACACGGAGTTGAATGCGGATTTGGATTGAATGGTGTAAATTATATTTTATCTTCACTTCAGTTCACATTCTGCGTCTGCTTTCACAGAATGGATAATTTTTCGGCTTTCTCTCCTCCCATGATAACATTATCACACGATCTTTCACTAAATATAATTAGGCACACGACACTGAAACGGAGTTGAGAGAATTAACAAAATTTCGACGTACAACATACAGATACGTGTACAACAAATTTATACACATTTCAAAATGGTAGCTCACCGACGAGCAATGTATGGCTTTGGGGCAGAAGATAATCGATATTTTTCTGCAAACGGATGTACATTTATTTCAATGTTTGCATGCCGTCAAGCCAAGCTGAATGGATCGTACACTTCCTCTATCACATTTTCGAATTCGTGTAGAATGAGAACGAAAGGGCACCAAACCTAAAATATGTACCTTACTTGACAATGTAAGCGTTTCCTTTGTTCCCCGTTTCCCTTAAGGCGTTAGGAGAAAGTTGGACTACTTCTAGGTTCCAACAACAAAAAGGTTTGAGGAGTGAATAAGCACTGACACGAATTTCCTCTGTCCTTCCAACAAATTCCCTGTTGTAACCTGTTGGATAACTGTGAACACCAAATTGGACAGGTAATAGGGAAAGTACGCTTTCTCTCAGTTTGGTTGTGGATAAACATTGAAAGAGTAAGGAAGGATATGACGAGTGAAACTTTTGTTCGTTTAATATTGTTGTGATATTTCACAAGACAATTTTCAGATATCCCTTCAACTACATGCCCATTAGTTGTCATGTATTAAGTATATTATTTGAGGCATGTATTGAGCATGAAGTATGATGGACGTTCTTCTCCTGTTGACAGTAGTTGTACTCTTGGAAGTGCAGTCTGTTTCGCTTTTTGGAGAATATCGAACTGTGCTAGATTATAACCTTTGGTATATACTAATTCAAAGTTTACATTGATGATAACCCTTCAAATGATGGTTTTCTTGGCTACTCTTTGAGTGGGTAGGATTAGTATGTTTATGTCGGAGAAAGTTCTATTTTGTTACATACGGCGGTGGTGATACTATTGACAGTATGTGCGCTCATTACAAGGTTTATGACCCAAAGAAATAAGTGTAACTAATATAAATTGTTACTATTTTTCTACGACTTAAAAAAATTGCTTGAGTTTTTCCAAATTATTAAATGTGTCTGTCGATGAAACGCTAGAAAGGGAATATTTTTTATTGCTATCCATATACCAAACTTGGACACTTTTTAAAAGTATCTAGGTTGAATCACCAATTTGTTTCGTTTTTATCGAGGCATTAAAGCAGTAATTGCAAAAATGATGGTGAGAATTAAAATAACATTCAACATTGCAAAACACACAAGTAATCATTTTGTGTCATGCCCTTGTTCACAGGGGTCGTATACGAGAAAAAATAAAGTTTTTATGTGAAATGCTACACTTTTGGTGGCGAAATCTCAGTCGACCTTCAAAACTAAATTACTGTATTAATTTTGTGAAAAATGTCTACTTTCTGTGTGAAAGTGTCGTTTCTCTAGATTGTCTTGACGTAACGGAGAGAAAACAGTTGGAAAATTGCCACTATTGTCATTCACTTTGCAGTTTGTGGTCCCAATCGCATCACATTAAGTGAACTCAACAAGAGTCTATGAGATTGAGACCATGGGAAACACTTGGTGAAAGTAGAAACAACTTTAGTTTATTGCATGTTCTCTCCCAAAACCAAAATGTCCTTCGGTGGTCCCCATTGTTTAGAGTTTTGTCGACGATTTGTCTATCCTAACGGTTCTGGTAATGGCTGATTTTGAACTCTACTGCAATTCCACAATAAATTGCGGTTGAAATATAAAAGTATAGCATACTGGGAGTTGAGTCACTTAATTTGAGTGCCTTTCTCCACCAACCAATGCACCCCTGATTTCAACTTAATGGATACAGAAAATTAGGATGGAATGTCGGTTTTATTGCTGAACAAGCTTGTATGATGGACATTTGGAAAATTAGTGATTGACCACGAGAATTGCTTCAAGTATCCTTGAACTCTTGTAGAAACTTTGTCGAGATTTTCAGAGGTGATGGCGTGCGCCGTTATCCCATCCGTTTTTCATATGTCGAGAATGGAGAAAAGATGAATTGTTGAAGCTAGAAAATAACTAAAAGTAATAGATTGCATAGTAAGTTAATAATTGAATAACTTCGTTTTTTACAGTCCCAGTCGAAGCTACCGCATTTCTCGCAGCAGTTTCGGCCTTTGCAGTATTCCTCCTCGTGATCTTCATTTATGTGAACAAAAAATGGCGTATTTTGAACGTTGGATTTGGAGACGGAGTTAGCAAGAGCAGATCAAGTCACAAACCTCAAGTCGTACCAACGTCGTCGTCTCAAGCAGATATTATACATGACAAGTTGAGTGGAGCTCTTCAGTTCCAGTCTCCCCACAACACGTCAGGTAAGGACCTTTAAGTACAACTCGAGCACGTTAGCTACTTCCAGTAATCGTTTCTAATTTAAATTAAATTAATTTCAAAACAGGCGAAGAGTACGCAACTTCGTTTCCAGAATCAAGCTCAGACAGTGAGGAAGACGTGCTCCGACGCTTGAGACAGCACCAGCAACAACAGCAATTACAAAGACATCCCCACAGTCATCCGGATCAGCATCATCATGATCTCAGTAGGAGTGGTTACGCCCACCACCCACTCCACAATGTGAGTGGTGCGGTGGCGAGGGGCTCTCCGAGTCAGATGTCGACGCGCTCTATATCTGTTGACAGTCATTATGGGCATCACTCTCAACACCATAATCAAAGCATTCATTCGCTTGCTCAACAGAGAAGCTTTGATCATCCCTCAACTCAACTTTCTCATCTCCACCAAATGCAATTAGTGTCCAGCGTCATTTCCTCGAGTTCCAGTCATCACGGTCATAGTCACCATCCCCTTCATCATCCCGTTGCCCCAAGTCCTTCAGCTTGCTACACGAGTCAAAGCGTTAGGCCTTTACGAGTGACGAGCATCAGGGATGTGGACGTTGACATGACGAGCGGGTCGTCGAGACGAAGGCCGCATCCCAAAGGTAACTCCGCTTTTCTTTTCTGATATTGACACAAGGTGTGTCTAAGAGAGTGACTGATTGGCCATTTCAAATCCGCATCACAAAACTTACTGAACATGTGGCGGACTCATGAAAACCAGTAAAGCACACAAGGCAGACTAGCTGTACAAATAAACATCAAAGACGTTGGAGGCATCTCCCGTGGCGTATTTGATGACGCTCATCACATACATATGCGTCGTATCGACATTATTCGAGATCCACTTTCTAAGAAATCGTCACGAAATCGTTATATATTTCTATTTTTCATCATGAATGGTACGGAGAGAGACTACCATAAAATACACCTTCGCACATTTTTTACAGCTAAATCAGAAAGAACTCAGATAGCCGTATGCACAAAATGTAGCTATCTCTTTCGTGTAGGTATGTTTTGTGATACAACTCATCCTTTACAGATAGTAGCAACCTACTTTCACTCTATTCGAGACTTCGTCAGAGTTGGTGAAAGTGGTGCATAAAAAGGAACAGGGGAAAGTGCCACATGCCCAACATCACTCCTACGATTCCCAGTAGACCAAAAATCCATAATAGCAGCACAGAGAAATCTTCAGGATTGGAGGGCACACGCAGCTTGGCAAAATTCGGGAGTACATTAGAGATGCTGACGATGCGCTCGAAATGTGCTATAGAACATTTTCTCCCATTCTCAAAAGTCTCTGTGTTTCTAACCCGAAGCATGGAATTACAGCTGCTGTAAACTTGACTACCCTCACCATTTTCGGGGAACACAAAATAAGCCTGTGGAAGTCGTCGACGTGTTCTTCGCAAGAAAGTGAAAGCACCTTCTATATGCAATGAAAAGATAGTCTGTAAAACATTAGCAAGAATCCACGTCATGTAGGAGACTGTTTTCTTTTTTGCAAATCCGTTTTGATCCAACTCCTTTCACTCCCCCACAATGAATGAGGAGAAACGCTGACTTTCTCCGCTCACACAAACGGGTGACGCTGTTGCTTGTTTCATTCACTAAAATTGTGTGTGCTTACTACAAGCTGGAGGATAAGTGGGAAAAAAATCCATGAGTTGTAGTCTATAGTGTTCTCCAAGTTGGAACTTTGTCACATGCCCTCTTTTTAAACAACGTGTCTAAAGTAACACAGGCTTTTATTGGTTGGCTTTCTTGTCCTGTTGATACTCTTCGTAGTGGTGGTCGTGAACAATATTTTTGAGGATTACTTTCACTTTGTTTTCTTCTTCTCTTAGAGTATATTAGAAAGGCAAGTGAAAGCTGTTTTCTACTCTTCCATGTATCCTTCTGACGTATGCGTTAATAATTGTTTTTATTTGTTTGTTTCATATTGTAGCATGAGAGAGATGGAGTAATAATAGACTAATTTTAGTTAGAGTTTGTTTTAGCTTGCCACTCTTCACGCCTAGAGCACTCCGGAAGTAAACTAGCGTTATTTTCTGGAAGTTTTTTATTCATATGCTGATGGTGAACACTTTACGTAATATGACATTCGAGAGACGAGAGACTTAGAGTTTTGAGAGACTTTTTATTACGGAGATGATATTTATGATGAGATCAATAAATGGAAGATTTGGAGGAGATTTATTCACGGAAAATAATTTTTTGGAGAAAGTTTTCTGTAACTATATTGGCTTATATCACAATACGTGTTATGACTTTGTTTAGTGGTAGTTTGCTAGGAAAATGATAAATACAAAGTTGTAGTGGCTTTGCATCCGTGATGAGTTCGTAATCATTTATAATCATTCATCTAGAGTTCTCAAGGTCTTCTTTTAAAACTTCTAATGAAAATAGAAGAGAATGGCAGAGAATGCAAAAGAATGATGAGAATTAGAGAATATATGTGGACGATCTTAGTTTACTTCAGGCTAAAAGGCTATTACAAGCAGGTAATGAGTAGAAAGGGATCTCTTTGTTGCAGACATNAGAATGATGAGAATTAGAGAATATATGTGGACGATCTTAGTTTACTTCAGGCTAAAAGGCTATTACAAGCAGGTAATGAGTAGAAAGGGATCTCTTTGTTGCAGACATAAATGTAATATACCAAAGTATGGCTTAGTTTACTCCGAAATTCCATTTTTGACTGGTGGAGCTTCATTTTATGCCTCTTTATAGCGTAAGTTTGAGCCATTACATGTTTCATGGAGTACCTTAAAATATTCATAGCTTTACAAAAAAATGGGAAAGTGGAGAAAAGGAAGAATTATCGTGATTTTCCAAATGAGTATTCTTGCAAACTGATGAAAGCTTGACATAATGGGAGCACAATGTTAGCATTTTCTTTCAGGTACAATAATTGCGTCCTTGAGCAAGGTGAAGTAGAGTAGAAAACGACGTTTTTACATTAATCGCAAAGCAGATCTTTATCAAGAACATGTACAAAAGGTAGACCAGTACATTTAGGCTCATTAGTTGGGAATTTGCGTCAAAGATTTTCATCTAAAAACTCTGATGATTACGGAGTTACGTTCATACGTTAAAACTTATGGGTACATAAGCGTCTAGCAAATTTCTTCCCATTAAGCTTATCAATTGTGTTTTCTTGTAGGTCTGATGCGCTCAGCAACCCTCGGAGCGAGGATAACTGGGGACACCACCGACCTCATGTCGTTGGCCGAGAAAGGGAAAGTGAATGGAGGGAGTAGTGCTTCCTCCACGAGTTCCAATGGGAGTGCCGACGACGATCCCGGACATCATCAACATCACAGCCAACAAGGCACTGTAATCCGACACCCGCATCCCCCTCCGTCGTCGTCGTCGTCTGCGTCAGTAATTCGGACTGGGGTTGGAGACAGTTCGAGAAATAGTAATAACGATACAACGACAAACACTCCGCAAGCTCATAGTAGTAGTTCTGTTCCGCACCAGCATCATCACCACCCCGTCTCCAGATCTGCGTCTCAGGCCCTTATCGTCACTGCTTCCGCTGCTTCGCACCACTCTTCCGCAGTCGTCACAGCTAGTTCGTCGCATCATCAGCAGGCCCTCGCGATTGCGAGCACGAGCTCCAACTTCCGAAGGATGATGATGCCCCCCAGGACCAAATCGTTAGACTCCGAGTCTCCTCCTCCTTCTGAACAAGGACTTTCGACGTACGGCGACTCATTGGCGGATCAAGATGTAAGTTCTACGGCATAGTTTACAAGAAACCGAATCATATAGCTATTTACGTATAAATTCATTTCGGAGATGAAATTCGAGCAGCAAGTAACTTGATATGGTTTGCAGGATCACATTTTCGAAGTCGAAGAAATCTCACTGGTGGAAGGCGATCTCGGGATGGAAGGTGATACCACCCGGGTAACGTGTCCGACATCACCGATACAATGCGGGAGCGTGGAGGTGGGCTTTGATTATGACGCTGCAGCAAGAAAAATGACTGTTCACATCATCCAAGTTCGGGGCGTTCCGCCTAAAGACATTGGGGGTGCCAATAATACACAAGTAAGCAATTCATAAGCAGCTTTCATCAACGAAATATGGGAAACACCTTATTATTTAACGTAGAAGTTTTTGCATTGAAATGTTTCATTTGAAAAACTCATCTTCCCCACTTTGAACAGGTTCGAGTTGTGCTTCTACCTGGAAGAAAACAAAAACACAAGACAAAAGTTCGTCCGGGTGAGAGTCCAACTTTCATGGAAACTTTTGTGTTCAGCAAAATTAATCCAGGTAAATGGAAACTCTTCCTAGCGTTTTTTTCTTATAATTACGCATCGGTACAAGCAAAAGGAGCATAAATACAATTTGGAAATAGATTTTTTATAAGTCATCAAGTGCGAAAATATCGTATAAATGTATTATAAGAGCTGCCTACGCAAGGATGTGTATCGTGGCCGAAAATACGTGATTAAAGTACACGAGATGTAAATTATGAGCGACAGTTCGGCTAGAGGAAATTGTTTCTACGATGTCTTCCATGTTTGTTCACACACCCTTGTAGTGAGTGAATAACCGATAATGTGACAGATACTAGAATAGATGGTGACGATACCCCAACGTAATTTCATTAATGAATGGAAACTCCCCACTTGATTGTATCGATTAGTTTCTTCACATCTTGTACGAATGAATAATGCAGTTTTCCTATCATGATTTATCGACTATGTCAGAGTGAGGGTCTGAAGGCGGTTTTGCATTCAGGTTGGAGCAATTTCGGCACTCATGTCCTTAATGGAGTTTTCTTCGACTTTGTGAAAGCAATGGAAAAAGTGTTTCGATCAATATAATGAGAGTAATATAAATTATGAACGTGTACTTTTCTTCACACGTACAATTTTAATCAGGGAATGTACTCGAAAACCTGAAGACAAATTGTGCGTGTTGCGACTAAAAATGCTTTTTCCAAATTGGATGGAAAGCATTAAATCTAAAGCTGTTTATAATACGTTAGGGAAATGGTGAGAGTAAAAGAGAAAGTTGAAGTGAGTTTGATCACCGGCGCAAGGAAAGCTTGTGCTACATTCCACCCACACTTTCCAAATTGATTCCTTGATTGATGTAAGCAAGCCTCTAGCTTGAAATTTGATGTAAAATTAGCTATGTATCGTAAGTGGCAGAGTGCAC
>JAHZMW010001033.1:0-10262 GCA_027743745.1 Alloscopus bannaensis | reverse complement strand
CAGAAACCAATCCGTGGAGAATGCAAACGCAAGATATGCTGCCTTTGTTGTGAACGCCGCATCGTGTCCCTTTGTACGCAGTTGGATCGCTCGGCATACTGCTGTGGAGAAAGTCTTCGGGTGAAAGCCGATATAGATAATCAAAGTGAGGAGGAGGCTAGACTGAAACTTAAGCTTGTTCAGGTAGGGAGCTATGTGATCTAAATCAGAGTCCAGGTTGACAGATTATATACGGAGTTTTGTGTTGGTGTGGAATGTTCGCACTTTTCAACAGTGCTCTGCAATAGATTTGCCGTAAGAAACAAACCGCCCTCCGAAAACAGGAGCCGTATTGAATGAATGCTTGTTGATGGCCGTCATTTGTCTCTGTTGTCGGTGTAATCAAAATGAATCACTGCACATGTGCTTGGGCGTGGTGAAAGCAGAACGAAATACATCAAAGCAATTCAATCAATATGTAGTGAAAACTTGTTCCATGTTTACGTATACACATAATGCGTTTTTGAAGCTACCGTGTAAATTCTTTGAAAAGTTGATGAATTGATGGAATAACCAATATGTACGATGATTCAGTACTATTGCTAATTCCAAACGGGCCATCCTTTTACCCAAGAAATTCAGCGAATTGGATTTTAGACAAAATTAAGCAACAAGCGAAATGAATGTGAGAACAAACAATTTGTAAATGATTGAGAATGACAGAAAATGCAAATAATCCGACTCTTTAGAGACAATTCCANTTAAGCAACAAGCGAAATGAATGTGAGAACAAACAATTTGTAAATGATTGAGAATGACAGAAAATGCAAATAATCCGACTCTTTAGAGACAATTCCAATCTTTTATGTAGTCTATTCTTAGTTTTTTTGCACACTTCAGTTCCACAGAAAGTTCAGTTTCAATGTGAAAAGGTGTAGGTAAACTAAACTTCGTTTTGTTTTATGGAGTTAGTCTTCAATATTTTATAGAGTTCGGGTAACTGTACATAAGTGAAGTTGTACATATGTTCTAGTAAATGTGCATGAATTAGAATTGTAGGAAATATAAACAAACACTTTCACTCAGGATAGCCGTGGAAGACCTTTCAATTAACGTAAACTTTCCCTTGTGTAATAGCTGTACTCTACAAGATAACTCTTATTACACAAAACGGCCTAGGTATTCTATGTATAAAACGACTGATGCATACAGCATGTTCCATAAATAAAGCACTTTTTTCAAAAACATACGGTACCCAAAAGGGACAAGGTCAGGGAAAACCGAAAAAAACCCGGAAAACCACACATGGGACTCTCCACGCTTGATCGTTATGTGGTCTGTTGTAGCCCTTTTACTGGGCTATCTAATGGTAATTACGTTTCACCGATAAATGATTCTGCAGCTAAGCTATAGACTTCTGAAAAAAGTGGCTTTATTTATGGAACATGCTATATATAGAGTACGGTTTTCACCGGAGCTTCGCCAGTTTCGCTGTATAAATTATTATCATGAAACTCATCCGCTTAGTTAACTTCTCTTGCCAAGCAGAGAACCTTAAATTGAGCTGGAAACATGAACACAAGAAACCTACAATAAAGACGACCACCCACAGACTCTTTTGTTCACTCGCATTTATTCAGCTCTAAATAATACGGTGGTTCATGGAGAACGGAGAAAGTGCAGGTGTTCAATGGGCATCACGAAGTAGTAATTAAGACTTAAAAGCTTGAAGCATGTGAGCACGTCCGAGGAAATGAATGTGAAGTTTTTAGGCGCATTTATTCTGTGCACGCTTCTAGCGTGCCCTCGCTTTCCCTTGTCATGACACAAAGATATTTTATAGTAATTCCCTTACCCTCTGACACATCACATCAATTTTCTCTATCTTCCCTTTCCAGCACGTGGAGTACTTCATTGACAGAGGAGTTCTCGGTGTTCAGAAGGAAGTTTCGCATACCATTCTGGAATATCGGAGCGCTCCGGTAAGCCCTCACACGAGAACGAAGTGGGATTCACAGCAGAGTTTGGTTGTGTCCACGATGCCGCCCACGATTGCCAGTATATGTCGTCTCATCCAAATTTACTACGTTTTAAAGGTAAGCCGTTGTGGAGTATAAAGATTAGGTTGAGTTGAACCCAGTTTTGGCAGAATATTCAGTGCAATATGCAAATATGGAACCCGCTGTAATAACGTAATATGAAAGTAAAGCAAATTAATAGAAATCCATAAATGAAATCAAATTGTGATTATCTAAACACTTGGCCAAGATATAGCAAAATGTTACAGAAAGTTTGCCTGGAAATATAAATATTTTGTTATTCTAATGTATGAATTTTTTTATCGTGCAGGTGAATCTTGAATTCGAAAAGTCTGGTGAAGACCTCCACATGCATTTTCCCATCACAATTGGAACCGTCCCATTTCGCATTCCGAACTCAAAGCAAAAGCCGAGGATTCAGTATGATGTTGCCTCAGATCATGTTGAAGGTGGGCTTTACATAGGCCCTGAATTCCAGCTAGGACAAGTTTACGACGGGACGGCAGACTGTGGAGATAACATTGTTCTCTATAGACCGGTGTACATCACTGTGGTGCAGATGTCGACATCGACATCTTCGTCATTAGTGCCAACTGGTTCCATGGTTAAACCCAAAGTTCAGAGAACCTCCTCACAAAAGCCATCCACCTCTGGCTCGTCGAGTCAGCCTGAAGCGGGTCCAAGTAGAAAACCGTCGGACGGGAAGAAGAAAGAGTCCTCGTTGAAATCGAAATCTAGTTCGAGAAAAATTCACAAGCCGAATGCCTTAGCTCCTCCTTCCTTGCAGTCGATTGCGAAGAAACGAAGTTCTCTACCTGATAATACGAGAACGCACAATTTTAGTTTTACAAAATCCATCTTAAAAATTGAAAACGAAGTTGCTGCAGCCACTCCCCCTGAAGTGAAAGAAGAGAGTACTGAAAAACCTGCTTCAGAAGAAGCTGGAGGAGATGTGCAAATTCCAAGTTGTTCCAAAGATCTCGCTGAAACGACAAATGGGCAGGATCAAGCCAAGCATGACATTCCGACTCCTTCAACAAGCAGTCTTGCTGCAGAAACAACGGAAGTTACCACAAACATACAGGTTGTTATACACGAACATCTTGATGAGGAAGAAAGTAAAACTACAGAGGAGCTTTCACTAGAACCTAACGCGGAGGCGTAATGAATACAACGCAATCTTTCACGCATCAAATCAATCTAAATACGTAATCATCAAGGTGTACTGTACATTGTACGCATTTCACTGAAATTGTTCCAATGGCAGACCAGCTTTAACGCGTTATCTCATGCATAGTTGGATTCATGAATGGCACAAAGGGAAGAGTTTGAGTTAAATCGGCAGTAAAGGAGCTAACGGAACAAAAAGCTTTGAATGTTAAAATTACAGCAAACTCATATCACAGTCTCTCCCCGGTGACATTTTAGAACATTCCTTCCACATTAACGTGTGTGTTATTAACTGATGACCAGATTGTTCTTTGTGCTTGCAATCTGCATTGGAGCAGTTCTACGAGAGAGACAGTGGAGAGATGAGGAAGAGGCGTTGTAAACATGTCACCCCGTCGAGATTGTACCCAGTGTTAAAGTCGAATCAATCGAAAGTTCACAACTGAGTACACTTCAGTTAGTCGTAATACGCAGAATAGAATCGATGTGATGATAGTATACAAATTAGTAATAGAAAATTGTAACATGTCTATTTGTGTATTCTCTTTGTTGAATGAGAATAACGTACAAAAATGTAAGACCAACAGAAATGATCGGTTGGTTCAGAAACATTCCGTTAAGACACAGCGTTAAAGAAACTACATAATTTTAATTTCACATTTTATCAATCTGACTCATTATAATAAAACGAATCGTAACATAAAACTGATTTGCACACGCCAGCGTGTAACAGGTCTTAATAAAATTTTAATTTGGAAGACTTAATTTTTGCCTACTTCATGTTTAGTAGTCTCGGAATCAAAACCTGCATCTGAGGAAACATCGGAATCGTCAGAATATGAAACTAACGACGACAATAAGCCTAATGACGGCGAGTCCTTCTGGTTTATACCACATGTCGTTTGGGGTTGCGTTAAACCAATTTTCGTTATATCATCAACGTTAGATGTTGTAGGGCTGGAAAGTGGCATATTACTGCGACTGATTAAAGAGTGATTTGCTGTTGTAAGAGTTGAAATATTCGAGTCTTCTACTTGGACAAAATCTGCGTATCCTGGACCAACAACGGAGGGGTTGAGACATGTTCTGCTATTCTCAGCAGTGAAGTCGCTAGAAGTTGCAGCACTGTGAGAGGATACTGCGTAATTCACACTAGTCTCAGTTTCAACTTTTTTCCGTTTTATCCCAAACGATAGTCTCCGCTGTTCCAACGCTGATTGACTAGGTAACTTTGCAGGAGAGAGCGGATCACTCTGTCCAGTTGGTACTGAACCAGATGAGGTGGGATGATCAGTTGTTGATGGCAATGAAAACGGAAAGTGACTTTTCTTATCGATTTCAATTCTTTTCTCAAGCTGGCGTTCTTCGATACCTGGTCAGACAGTAATCATTATTTATCAAAAATGTTTCGTGAATTCGTCAGGAGCAATGTAAACTAAGTTATAGGTAATTAAATTTCAATGTACGTACTTTTTGCGGGTTGTAATCTTATTAACGAGGCCACTTTTGCGTCATCTTCTGATTCCTTAAGTAACGGTATATCCATTGAACGGTTTTTCAGGAATTCATTGTCCTTGTCTCTCTCTTCTTGTAGTTCTCTTTTGCGAGTCTGTGAAAATGAAACAATCGCAGCTTTAGAATACCTACTACAAACTTCCACCCACATTCCAATAATCGTATTACAAGTCAAGCTAGTAACCCTAAAAATATCGCGCAAAGCCCGGTTAGCCGAATAGTCGTCTTTCCATCTTTCTTGAAGATCTTCTAGTTTCGATAAAGAAGGTGTGACATCTTTCATTTTTTTCACATCGTCTACATTATGCTCCAACCTGTTCAATAAAAATCATACGTTCTAAGAAACTCAGTCGCAATCTCGCCCTTAATACCTGAATTGAGAAAGAATCATCCATTACTTGAACATTGCGTCATCCGCCAACTTATGAATAACCTGTTTGTCATCAGGAACAACCTGGCCATTTTCCGTAGGGTCCCATCTCCTCTCCTGCCTCCTCGCTCCACTGACTATGACGTAATCCAAATTCTACAAAACATTCATCAATATATCAAACTCGTTTCGTTAATCAAAGCACGCAAATAAAAACTAAAGTGTGTCTCACCGCTGGATCCGTTTTTATTTCAAAATGATTATCACAGAGGTGGCATTTCATACGAAACTGATACACCGGTGTGGAGTAATACATTCCTATCTTCGTCTTCTCAGCATTGTATCTACACACCAGGAATAAAGTGTAAACAACATTCAAATTATTATCACAAATTTCCTACGAAAAAACTTTCAACAGAGCAGTTCAATGTTAACCAAGGCAGGATTATTTTCTAACCTAAATAATAAACCATTATCATTTAATTGGCAAATGGAGTTCAAAACAATAATATAGATTGTTCAAAAGGTACAATTCTTACCATTTTGAAATATGAATGCTATTTCCGCAAACAAAGGTACCCTTTCACTCCCAACTCCAAATGCCAACAACTCCTGATAACCACTTAACAGTTAGTCAGTCACCAAGAAAAGGAAGCACTGAAAGGCGAGGCACAAGACTGATCCAAATGGGCTAACATCCACTTCTTCCACAACTGATTATCATTACAAAGATCACTCCACCGACAATTCCCTCTTTAAATTCAACCTTTTACTTTTCAAACAAGCGAAAACTAAGTGAAACCTTAATAAAACGTTTATTTAGTACTTTTACTTTTGTTTTCCGTGTCGTCTTTTTAAACGTCAAAATTGTAGTGCAAGCGGTACATGTGAAATGTGCTCACAGCAAATGCAAAACAATAACATAAACATTTCCTTCAAATAGCCGCTGTAAATGGGGCACTGTGATGCACAACAGATTTTCCTTTGTTCAGCGAACAACTAGACGCGTCGGCCTAACCTTCCACAACAATCTCCTTCCAAGCCACAAGTTTGTCCAAACATTGAATATTTATTTATAGAAATTCAAAAAAATGCATTGTACATGACTGTCCAATATATTGTCGTTGTCGACAAATAAATCAAGCATTGCATGGTTTTATTGTCCATACATAATTTCTATTTACATGGTATAAAAAATCTCGGAATCTCTATCCTAGTCATGCTACTTCTACTATACAATCTCTTTGAAAGTTTGAAGCTGATCACTGGTTCCGTGATAGTCCGGTGGCATCCTTGTATTAGTTCATTTCTGCTCACCTTTTGACTCGAAGGATTTGGCTTTCTTACGGCCGTATACGCTGCACCTCTCACGGAAGGATGTTTTCCCTCTCCTGAAATGGAGAGAAATTGATCGCTAGGCTAGTGACACAAGCTACACGATCTAAGACTGCTAATTGATAGTTTTTTAAAATTAATGGTGTATCAGGCTGACACCAGTTATCTTACATTTCCTGACTCGTATGTGCGCATATCCAGCTTTGGACGACGATCGTAATGAACCCCTTCTTTTAGAACAGAAATCCTATGCCTACGGTCCTTTCGCTCCTTCCGGTTAAGAGGAACATTATTCAACTGCGACACAAAAAAATAACAAGTCAAAGTCAATTGGATTGTCGTATTGAAACTAAAAGAGACAACTGGAGAATGCCCATGTTCAGTTGCATTTTGTTGTTGCTGATATCAGACTGACAAATCACATTGATTTTATATATATTTATCCTAAATACAACTGACATGTTCATACTCCAATTATTTATTGAATTTTTTCCATACAATATTCTGAATAACAACAGGATCAATTTCAATTCCAGATAAAGCTTCAGGTGTGAGATGAAGTTGGGCTTGGCCCCTCCGTTTGCATTCGTCTTATATTCTGAATAGCAACAGGATCAATTTCAATTCCAGATAAAGCTTCAGGTGTGAGATGAAGTTGGGCTTGGCCCCTCCGTTTGCATTCGTCTGAAACAGCATCAGGAGGTCGAATTGACGGAACAGGCGAAGGTGAGATCGAGGTGCAAGTTTCTGTTTCATCATCAGAATCAGACTTCTCCCAATCCTCATACGACGATCCTATCATATCAAGCGAGCCTTGACGAGTGTCATTCTTGACAAGACAAGGGTTTCTGGTCACTTCAGATACATCGGTAGTACTTGTCGAAGTTTCCCAAGTTGGTTTCTCTTTAATTTCCTGTTGGTTTGAAACAGGTACTTTGATAAGTTTCTTCTAAAACAAATCAAACAAAATATGAAGCACTGCACAGCAGAAATTCATCAAACTCTTCATGCTTAAATACATACACGTGCATAACCAATTTTACCTCTTCGTCAGAACCATCATCGGAAGTAATATCCACCACCGGGATAGGTGGTGGCGGTGGTGAAGGTTCTCTTTCTGGAATTACGTTACTTTTGCCATCCGTTACTTTCCACTTTTATACTAATCAAATGTTTGTGATCCAAGCTGTTGACGTTTGTTTCATTGACTTCTAAATCAAAAGTTGGGCGATGATACGATGGACCTGGCTCCTCTTTAATTCGTTTACAAGACGGTGATATTTTCGCAGAAGTCGCTCCAGAGAGTGCTGTTGAATTCTCCCTCATATCAACATCTCTTTTGTGACCATGATGAAAATTCCAAGTCGGATGATCCAGATCAGCCGATTTTTTCTTTAGACGACATGAATTTACGGGGTCACAAGCGATCAGCTCATCTTTCAGTGTGAGTTTATGTGTATGTGCCAGTCCTTTACTATTCAAAAACACTCTGATGTTATCATAATTGCCTCCGGTGGCACCATCAGCTCTGATTCGAACACTTTTCAAATTCGGAAAAGCATGCAGTGCATAAAAGAGAATGCAATCCAACCGCATCTTCGTATAGGCACCTCCGCCCTGGTGGTAGGAGAGCTTTCCGTCTGAATCCTCACTCTTCAGAATTACCAACCGTTTCACTGACATTGACACTTGCGGCGCCATGTTCTGCTCACAAAATCGTAAATCGTCTTTCGTGCAGTCCCTGTTATTGCCATCCAAATGGTAACGAACTTCTTCACAATTCTTCAGTTGACTCACCGCGTAGAAAGTGGAGTACACAGAAGAATATGAGGAACTAAAGTCCACCACCCGCACCGCTCTGTATTCGCTAAGTTCGTACGGTACCTTTCCAAAAGAGTCTCCTCCAACGTAAACAAAAGCGAGCCGGCTGCACTGCTGGTCTGAAATCTTGTCGTAATGCTCGTAAAACATCAAGTTATTCTCGTAGGATGGCATTGAGATGTTAACCTTCTTATTTTCACTACGGCTTTTCCCAACATAGTCAAACTGTGGATAGTGCGCGCTGAATTCATTGTGCTGGGTGGAACACAGTGTGACCAGTTTGGATTTCTGAAATACAATCATGAATCAAAGTAAATGCGTACATACAACTCATCATCGAAACTTCTAACCAACATCAATATTTTTACAACTTACAGTCATAGACGACAATACATTGTGGTTCTGTCTCTCCGGACCCATCATCGATTCTTCCTCCTTCCGTGGATTATACTTCCTATAATAGCCACCAGTATGCAAAGGTCTCCTACTTTGGAAGTGCCGATGATGCCCTCTGAATCTCGTATATTTTTTATAGTAGTTATTAACAGGTCTTCTGGGCGCCTCGTCCGGGTTGTTTGTCCTTCGATAACTCCTCCGATCTGACGACACTGTAAGAAAAACCAGTCATTGCAAAAATTAATGTCAATCCTCATCATCATCATTTGACTCAGCAAAAAAAATCTTGACTTTTGTTTCTCATCACTCATTGAATCCTTTACACCAAAAACACCAGTAAAACTATTCACGAAAACTTCAGTGGTGGCAAATCGCAAAGATATTCAAAATTGCAACCTCATCGAAAATTATAAACTTGACACTTTGACCTTAATGAATGTCAATGAATGGGAAGGAGAAGAGTCTCACTTGAAGTTGTCTTGCGTCGATGTCCATACATTGCTCCACTCTTAATTAAAATACCAGTTGACTTAAAACGAGTTTAAACGCGTCTTATGTAAATCAATCAACGAGCAGAGAGACCGGCAAAGAGGACAAAAAAGTGTATCTTTTGATATCAAAATATGTTACTGGCTGAATCAATCAATGGAAAAAATGTGAAGACTGACTCGAAAATTATTGCTCACTGTACACTGTATTAAGTAGGCAACTAAATATTAAAATGTAAAAAACCAATAGTGAATAGCAAACAGGTTCAGCTGTTGGATGGCGAGCAGCGATCTCGAAGGGAAGCCACCCAGTAAATTCAAGGTAAAGGAAAGCGATATTATTGTTATCGCCAGTTTTTATTTGCATTTTACAGCACCGATTTAGCCTCGACAATTGCATTTTGCATAGTTTGATAAGTACTCCAAACATTTAAGGGCAAAACTGATTGTGAGTATTTACGACTGAAGACAAGCAAGAATTATGCATATTACGCGAGATTAAACCTTCACTATGCAAACTCCTTTCCCCTCGAGTGAATCGAGCGACGTTAAATACTAATGCGTTTTTCTGAGCACAGAGAGAATGGGAATTATAAAAATGGCTACGCATTCAACTCTGTCTAATTTGGAGGCTGAAATGTCACACCGGAGTGTTTGATTCAAATTCAAATTCCGGCCCAAATTGACTTAGTAATAATTATATCACCGCATCACAGGTTAAAAAATCTTGGGCTAACCGGTGAAGTCAAAATATTTAAGTCACTTGTCAGATAAAGAGACAAAAACTTTTCACTCTATCGCATATGACTTTTTACGACTTTTGAAACGATACACTAGTACGGGTTTATCAATGGGGCTAATATGTATTTACCTCAAATTACCTCCAAAAGATCGAACCAAATTTCAGCTTTCTTTTTATGATTAAATGATGACTACGCGTGAAGACCATTATGATTTATGACAGTGGAAATCAATCTCAGAAAAATGTGGTACACAATGGTCAATTAGCCGTAGACGGTTATATAGTAGATCAAAGTTAATCAACTTTGAGTGGAAGTGATTATTCGGAGCTTATTCGGAGTACTGAAACATCTAAGACAGTCAACCACTTCCGGTGTCGACTAGACATTCAAGGTTAGGATAAAGAAT